>BGNK01006350.1:0-26914 GCA_003297005.1 Symbiodinium sp. clade A Y106
CCTCATGATGCGCACCGCAGGCGCGCGCATCATGAGCATCAGCGGGGCTCGGCGTGCCCAGACTAGCCCAGGGATGCGGGCTGTTGGGGGGCCAAGATGGGAGGGACTACTGCCCGGTGTACGATCTCGCGCTGCCCGCACCTGGCGCAGCCCTTAAATATATAATTATATATGTATATCATTTGATGAGGCTCGACCTCAAACACTGTTATATGGATTTTACCTGTGTTGCATGATCGAAAACCACAAAACCGCCGACGAAGCTTGTGAAGAAGTTTCAAACGAAACTTCGTCGAAGTTTGGCCTCCGGACCATATCCATAATTCGTAGGATTCTGGATATCGATTTTGGAGATCTTGAACCCGGAAATCAACGTAGATATTTCCTAGGATTTTGGATGTGACTGGTAAGACTAAAACACCGGATTTTAAATATTATCCAAAACTTTTTTGGGATATCAACGAGGATATATATCCATAAATGAGTTTTGACTATTAGTCACGATTATGGATGTATCGTGTGATGATTGTGGAATAGTCACGTTTCAGCCTAACTCGGGCTATGGGGATAGGCTCCGCACAGCTGGCTTCCGATTTCACGGCAACCTTGACAGCAACAAATTCTTCTCAGCAGCAAGATTTGGCAATACTTGCTCAACTTTGCGATGTGTTCTTCTCAGTAGTTTCAGATTGGTTGCACGATAGATATTCGCAATGCTTTGCATAGTCCGCGCCAAGAACGTCCAGATACTGGATGAATGAATTTTGCCCTGCTTGGGACCCGTACTGTTTGGGGCTTTGCCAGCACTGATATGATTTCTATGTCACGCCGGCGGATAGAGAGACTATGTAAATTACAACTTGAGGATCTGGCCGGGTCCCTATGTTGAACCAGTCCAGCCGTTGAAGGAGGAAGTCGGGGGCAGGTTGGAACAACAGCTTCAGTGGTAGTTACCATTTACGGTGCCTTAAGAAAGCATCCGTTGAAGACCTCGGCTTTTTGAGGTATGTGTTCAGCTTTCCGTAAGCGCTTGCCTCTTGCTCACAGGAAACTCGTTCTAGCTGTGCGACGAATCAGTCAGCTGCATGACATCCAAAAAACACTCCAAATCAGGGTGCCTTGACCCTCTCGCTGTCCCAGACGAACTTCTGGCTGTCCGAGTCTTGGCAGTCCGCCATCTTCAGGTTCTGAGTTGAGTGACCCAAGCCCCCAGACGTCCCTCACAATCTTCTTCTGCACTGTTCTTGGATTGAAGGTGCATCTGCATTCTGGAGAATCTCTAACTAAAGAAACCATCCTTCTGAGTCTCAGGGTTCAAAGGCAGCAGGCTTTCGGGCTTTCGATATTTGGAATTCCTGCTTGCACCTGTTTATTCTAGAGAACCCCAACGTTGATAACGACTACCATCTCGTAGGGCCGAATACCACCAGCCTAGCCGGCCTAGCCGGCCTAGCCTGTGTTCAGAGGCCAAGCCAACAATCGAAGTCCCTGTTCAGCCCGGGCTCCTTGCTGCTTTCGCGGTGCAAGCATTTACCCGTGTTCTCTTGCGACTTCAACCTGCGAGAGGGATTGGCATGTACTATGCTATGCTATGCTAAGCCTAAGCTGTGGCCATGCTTTTAAAGTGGAGCTTTCAGGTAAGTTTGAGGCTCATGGCTCAGGCATAGCATCCTAGTTGCTCACAGACCCAAATCACAAAGTCCAGATCCTAAACCGCCTTGCGGCTAGTTAGCTGCGGGCCATCGAAGAAGAAGAGCTGCTTGCCGTTGTTTGAATCACAATCTGCAAGACCCACATTGTCATTGCTCGAGGTCCACTCAAGACCTGGTCTTAACTTTTTGCAGATTTGCCGCTAGCACAGCCAATTACAAAGCATGTGCCTGGGAGCCTAAACCAGAACGAATGCGCGAAGTCTGTCGCACAGTGCGCTCGTGGTCGCAGTGACAATAGGGATGATCACGACAACATCTGCCCGCAGAAATCACACACCTCTGGACCCTTCTTGGTCATGTTTCAGGAGCCATTTCAGAGATACGAATTCGGCCAAAAAACCCACCAGGAACAATCAACTCAATCCCAAGCCCCCAAGCCCTATGCCAACCATTGTGCTTCGCAGCATTTACTGGGGTACAATCGCGTCTTGAAGCGCCTTGCAACCTGCAGGGGCGACGAGGACCACAAGGGTCTTTGAGGGCAATTCGTTGGGCGCAGGCAAACCAATGCAAACCAACGCAATGACGTGACCGCTCGCTCTCTTTGGTAACCGATGCATCCGGATATCAAGCAGGAAACTCAATAATTTGCACTGCACGAAGATATGAAGCAATCCTGAGAAATGCCTGCCGCGCAGCAGGAAATCAACCACTTGCGCCACGCGAGAAAAGGGAACCCAGAATTTGGTTGGGTTTAGCCCGCTGGGTCGTAAACGAAAGCTCCTGGAGAAACTGCTTCAGATTGCTTCAGTGAAGTGCGTTCGTCTGTGTCCTTACATGCATGCACGCGTGTGCTACACAACCATCAGGACCATCAAGCTCAGATGATGCAATTGGCTGAGTACAGTCTCTTCAGCACTCGAGTCAATGCACAAGTTGGTCTGAATGGCATCTCAGAATCTCCATGCCATGCTCTTCAGTCAGTACAGGGGTCAGGGGTGCATGTGGCCGTATCCGCCGTATCCGTTAACATTTAGGTCTTTGAGGGCGCTGGAGCATTTGGGGCATTTGGGGCTTTGAGGGCTCTGAGTTAAGGCCTTGAAATTGAACTGCTGGTTGCTGCCGCCGTGGCAGCTCCCCATGTAGATGTCCTGGCTTGGGCAGAACTTCGGTCAGAGGCTGCACGGAGAGAGGTCGGAAACCACGGAGCAGAGCTTCTTAGAGCACCCCAATCGCCGAATCGTCGCATCGTGACCGCACGCTCTTAAAGCTGAAACACGCAGATGCTTTCTGAGCTTCTTCCTGGGAATCCCCGGCTTTGTCCATGCACTTGGCATTCTTCCACTTCTCATTCTTCAGCCTTGCCAACATGCCATGACTCCATGACTTCGGCGAGCCTTTAAGCAATTTTACCCCCAATTACTCTTGCAAAGGTGTTCACATCCCGGAAAAAGGAAGAAAAGAACTGTACTCCGGCTACATAGAATCCCACGCTTTGTACGATGCAAAACTACGACTCTAAGCCCTAAACCCCAGGACTTGAGGAGCGAAGGCTCGCCAGCATCTTCATATTGGCTTAGAAGGCCATCTAAGCTCGACAAACTGCCTTTGTGACACGTTCGCGTCCAAGCAGCAGGTGGTTGTCCCAATAGAACTTTTGGTTGCTAAAGCCGTGGCAAGCGTGCATATATAGCGAACCATCCGCTGGCTCCTCGCGAAAGCGGTTTAGGATTTGGGGGGGTCGCGAAAGAGGCTTCAGTCTAAGGCGGCGGTCTACCCGCAAAGCAGCAAAAGCCCAGATCGTCTTGGGATACTTCGTCAGAATTTGGAGCCTCTTAGAAAACTGTGCAGTGTCACAGTCAAGCAAGAGGCTGATAGATGGCTGAGTTTAGCTTTCAGGGTACAAGGGCTTAGAGGGTTGGGGTCCTGAATGTAGGGCTTTGTGAGCTTTGGGCTGGCAGGGCTGGCCAGTGTGAAAAGCTTTGCTTCTCGGTTCACTTGGGCCTGCAGATCGGAGGATCTCATGGGAGGGGGGCCTGTATGAGACTCCAACTTCTTCACCAGTTCCTGCACAGGTACTCATGCTCACTGGAAGCCGGCAACATGCGGCTCATCATGAGCCGGCAAAGCAAAGAACAACATCGGTGTTGCAGGCAAAGGCTCATCAACACACTTGTTGTTGGATTTGATCTTCAGGAGCTTGCCGTCGAAATAGAATTTTTGGTTGTCCCTGGTGTGGCACTATGGCAAGTCAAGCGTATTCAAGCGTATAGTAAGGCTTCAGCCCAGGCCGTCTTGGGTGTTGCACAGGAATGAAGTCTCCCACAGGTCGGAAAAACACAAGCGGCTTGTAGGTACAGGGTGTAGAGCAGCTCTGCACCCACTGGTACTTCACACCCTCTTCTGAAAGGAAAAGAGCCCTGACCACCCCAAAAAGGGCACCCCTATATCAATGAGGGTTGCTTTTTTCCCTGAGCCATGAAGAGCTTCCTGGAAGATACACCTGCTTTTGGATCCCCGGATTGGTGTGCCACGACGAGCACAACTGGTCACAAGTGGAGCGGACCCCTTAAAAAATAAATCCCCGCAAGGCTTCATCAGGTTTTTGTCGCAGGCGCTCGCTGTGGCAAGGGTGCATGTACAGGTTGCTGCCGTCGTCGTCCAGGCATTTGTCTTGATTGCACAAGCAAATTATGTCACGCAGGTCTCCGGCCATGTCTCACGAGCTGTAATTTAAGGGTTTAGGGTTCATGTTTTCGACAGCATGGGACTATCCTGCGTGAAGCTGCTTTACCAATCTCTCTGGCAATTGTCAGACTTGCCTAAGACACTTGCTCCAGCAAGCCTGACGCCTGAGTCGCTGAGTATGCCTGAATTCCTTTTTGTCTGCTCGTCTGGGCCACGGACTGTTTTGCATGCACGTAATCTGTGCAGCAGGCATCGGCTTCGCAACCTCCGGGCCCCACGCCCATTTCCTTACGATTCAAGAAGCTGCCATGCGAACAGATCTGAGAACTGGCGACTTGAAGATGTCGGGCTGAAGAGGCCCCGGCCGGTGAGAAAAATATCACGTATCGGCCTTCACGGCCAAGGTTTGAGGTGGAGAGAGGAAACTGCGTTGGGGTCAAACAATTAACGTCTGTGTGCGAGGCCTGCTTGCGGACGAGAAGCTTGTAGCTGCTGTCGGGGCCTGAGAAAGATTCCCAGCCGGAAGGTTTCAACAGCGGCCAATAAGACTTTAAGGCTAAACTTCAAGGTTTCGCAACAGCTTCAGGGCTTCGCTTAAACGACTGTCTCATCTAAATGCAGAGACCCTCAAGCTCAACACTACGCAAGATGGGAAGCTGGAGACAGCGGTGAAGGGAGAGGTCAATCCAGCGCTAACACCCTTGACAGGGCTTCCTTGGGCTGAAATTACGGCGCATCAGCCACGAGTGGACACCCCACGAGCAGTTTCGACACCAGAGAATCGCGCAAAGATGAGCAGCCGCCACAAGAAGGATTGGCTTGAAGGCTTCGTCGGCTTCGTATTTGATATCTATATTTATACAAGGACTCGGGGGTGCCAGCATTCAGCATCTGGCTTTAGGGTTGTGTCTGTCGAAGACTCCCTGACGGCACTGTGTGGTGACCCTCTGGAACCATAAACCCTAACCTAAATAAACCCAAATAAAAATGAATCTCAAATAAACCCTTAATAAAACCCTAAGTAAACCAGAACACAAAGAGCCTACAAGCCGAGCCAAGGAGCAATTCCCACGGATGAGGTTGTTCCCCCCGTGAGGATCGAAGTCAACGCAGCCGTCGTTGTCCCTGGAAAAGGGAGAGTCTTGCCTTAACCGAATAGCCACCGAATAACCGCCCTACACCCCCCTACACCCTCAACATCCTGTGCCCTTAACCCTGAGCTGAGGCTTGCTGAGCTCTTCGAAAGCTGTGTCAGGCCATCTCTACACACGGATCCTTTCAGAAACTGTCCAGCAATCCAGTGTCTACTCGTGTCTACTGAGAGCTGACCACTGTACGCCAAGAACCACACCAAACTCGGCACTACGTCAATGGGCCACGTGAGGTGTGAAGCCGAATGTCAAACCAATGTGCCATAATTGTTGGGCCCTAACCGAAGTCGCCCGAAAATGTGGCCTCGACTTCAGAAGCTTTCCGTCGAAGTACCACTTCTGAGTGTTGCCAGCGTGGCAGCTCGCCCTGGGGTCTTCTGATCGGTGAGCAGCGCTAGAAAGCAATGTACAAGATGAAGCCCAAGAGCAGCCTCAATCTGAACACAAATGACAACCAGTACTTTTCTTTCCAGGCAATCCTCAATGCAAAGTCCCTGGCTTTCGCGGCACAGAAATCGATAGGCACCGCGGCGCATGGCATTCAGCAGTACAAGCATTGCTGAGCCTTTGCACTGGATGTCCGTGATCATGTGGTTTTTGCGACGGACGTTTTTGGAAGATCACAGTAGTTTCGGCCTTCGGAAATGCGGCACATCACCATGCATGAACCAGGCCTGTGGGACCTCTTTATGGTAACAACTTCAAGGCGACGCCTGCCGATCTTGCTGCAAGGGCCCCACTATGAAACCTACGAGCCATGTGCCAAATCGTCTTATTGCAACAAACCCGCCTTTTTGATAGCTGTTCTCTGTATCCCCTGTATCCAGTACACCGCCCAAGGCACATGTAGATGTTGTTGTTGCTTGCCCTTAGTGGTCACTGCAACCCCGAGCCACTTACGGCCCTCAACTAACCATTAGATCCTGCAGTCAATATGTCCACACTGTATTTCAGGACATCCTCGCACGGGCGTTCTTCTTGTCTCATTCGGCAGAGTGATCTTCGAGCTGGCCTGTTAGCATACCTGTACACAACTGAGGTGCAAAGCTGAAGCAAAGCTTAGAATTAGAAGGAATGCTTATCTGGCTTATCTCTACTTTGGTCTCGTTTCATAGAAGACTGAACCCCCAGAATACCTTGTGTTGACGTCTGAAATTGCATAGTATGCTCAGCCCCAGAGCCAACACGCTGCCCGAAATGCCCCAGACATGGAGATTTCCGAGTTTCGCACCAAGGAGCACATCCAGGCACTTGGAGATGGTGCTCTCGGACTTCAGCCGTTCCTTTCGAAGCTCTGGGAGGATCTGAAGATTGCAGTGATTATTTAATACAGAGGGACAGAGGGCTCTAACCGTACAGCATCCTACAACCTAAACCTTACAACTTCCCCGACTTCCCCCGCTCGCAAGCGCCGCTATGGAACGCCGTCCCAGTACCAGCGGTGCGGATAGTCCACGGAGCAGTCTCCTGATGTAGGGTCTACTCAGTCTTCTGACAACGATGGGAAGTGACACTGGCAAGTGCAACATGCAAGCCAGCAGGCCTGCCTATGTAAACGTTGTTGTTGTTGGTGTCGTGGATGATGCATTTGCCTCCGTAGTCCGTCGCAATCTGCTGGCCGTCATGAACCTGGGCACTTTGCAGGGGGCCCACGCATTGGAGCCTGCTGGCAAATTTTCAGCCATGCATGGACTCATGGACGGCATGATATATTGAATGGAGGTTGCTGAAAGCACGAAGGACCAAGGATGAGACGTATGAAGACGGAACCAGATGTACCGACGGCAGGGACGAGCGCAGGAACTGAGAGAGTGAATCACAGTGAATCGATGGGAAGTGTTCGGACATGTTCAGTCTCCAGGACACGATACAATCTTGGAGAAGCTCTGCAGGGCTGCGTGAGCGAATCGCTGTGTCAAGTGTCCGCTGGTAGTTTCAGTTCAAATCTCACAGTATCAACCGAGCTTGATTGCCGTTTGGAAACAGTTTGGCGCCAGCTCCATTGCAGCCGATCGCTCCATGGGCAGTTGCCGACATACCTGCGTTTATTGCGCTGTTTGTCACTGTCGGTCAGCGGCCATGCTCTAAAAAAAGAAACTGCGGAGCGAATCTATTGAGTTGCAGGAGCTGAAGGCAGCTACCAGGGAACCGAAACGAATTGCACTGCGCATCTCAAGAGGAGATCGGCCGCCTACGCCTAAATTCTAAAACCGGAAAACTGCTCAGGTCCTTGGCTTGTCTGGCCAACATACTGCAAGTCTTCGGCGCATCCGGCTAAAATAACCAAGCCAGGCTTCAGGTTTGAAGTCTCCGACTACACCATCAACATGGAACCCGGAACCCTAAACCGAAGGCCCCTGCTTCTGCTTGCAGGCAAGGTTCATATTCTTGGTGCCCGCATGGAGGGAATCCACGCACCCATTCCCATCCCGGGACTTCAAGAAAGACCCAACGAAATACCTAGGGCTTCAAGGTTTTAGTGAGTTTTGGATGGAGGGCTCGCAGTTAGTGTCTCGGCTGGTGTCTTGAAGAGCGTTTGAGGGAGTAGAGCAAGCTGCGGGTGAAGGGTGGCCTATTAGCTGTCCAAAGAGTTGTCACCCTGACGCATGAAGCCCGCTGCGGGGGTGGAGCAGTCCCTGTGCGCAATACTCGATGAGCTGTGGCCACGAGTCTCCTTGCCATTGCTCCCAATTCTCTTCGGGAATCCAAAGTTCTTTTGTGCGCACTGTCTAGATCCATCTATCAGGGCCACTCTGGCAATGCTGGCAGCGAAACCTTCTTGCTGCATACTCTAAGTAGTTGCCACGGGCTGAGATTCGAAACAAGTGGCCCCGTCAATGTCGCATTCACTACTAATCCCAGCCGCGCTGCCACTTCTGGTTGGAATTGCCACGGCAGTTGCTGCTCAAATAAAGGTTGCCATTTGATTGCTTCTCGAGGCACCTGAGAAGACATCAACTTGAACCGAAGGCCCGCTGATCAAGGCGAAGCTTACGCATTCGCCTTGCATAAGCACTCGGGACTCGGGTTGCCTACAAGAGGAACAGATTCATGGACTCTGAGATATCCTGAGATTTGCGATTCTATGGATGCCACTCCTGCATTGAGCCTAAGCAAAGCTTGCCTTACCGGCCACGAAGGACGAAGGCAGACATAGCACCATTTGACATTCTTGCTCTCCGACTTCAAGGCCTCACCATCAAAGTACCACCTGGGAGAAGTTCAAGAATGCTAGCTTCTGAGGCCGCAACTGCCCAGAATTACTTCGGTGCGGAAAAGCTCTAAAACACCGACTAACACACTGCGGTGGGACGATGTGTAGCAGTGGGACAATTCCGCAATCAGGGAGTATGCCTTGGTTTGAGGTGAAGAACATGAACATCATGAATAGCCTTAACACGATTCCGAGAGACTTCTGATTATCTCCATTGTTGCAGGGCGCCACATACCTTGTGAGCAGAGGGTTCTGAACCCAGCAACAAACGGTCAGACTCGATCTTGGCCGGGATGCTAACGTAGGATATGGAAGGTTTAGGCTCCAAAAACGATCACTCCACGTGCATGCTGCTTTTCGTAGTTCGGCTTCTAGCTCTGCAGTGGACGGACTTTGAAGGGTGGGGTATGGGGCGAGCCGCTGTGAACTTCGTGTTAGGCCGCCTGAAGGCCTACAAAAGGGAGCAAACCTCCGGCCATGTCTGGACCCTGCATCCTCCCGCGAGTCATGACCCCAAGCCCTATAAGCCACGCCAGGCAGCACGTTGTGGCTGCTGCCGCCGACTGTAGTGCATCCTCCGTTGGAAGCGAGTAACTGCTTCCCTTTCACCGGTGCCTCGGATTGACAGAAAGAAGAGAGTTCACGGGGACACGACCTCCACTGCAGGACAAATATGCAGCAGTCAAAACCAGACATGCGCAAGCCTACGAATAATGCGAGTCCTTCGTGAAACTGTGACCATGTCCATCTTGAGCACATCTGGTGTAAGCCCTAAAGCCCTAAACCCTAGACATCCCTAGACCACCCGTTCCACGGGCCAAAGCACATATTCACAGCCTCCACAGCTGCTGACCCCAAGGCCACCCAGCATCAGCTTTTGGTCACACTGTTGGATCAGGTCCTGTCAGGATGGTTCAGCTCCGAAAGTGCCCATTGTCTGCTTAAATGCCCTCCAAGATCCAGCAGTCCTGGTGAAAGCATCTGTACGAATCGTCCCCGGCCCCAAGGAACGAGCGGCGCTTGGTAACTTTCCAACACCTCGGGCGACTGTCTTGAAGCAAAGATCCAGTACCTTCACGCAAGCTGCTCCTGACATGTATCGTCTTAATCTCGAGCGTGTGACGAAACGACCCCCTCGCCATCCTCCGCCCAACTCTGTCCAAATACAGACACCTACTCCCAGCCGGTGCTGATGTGTTGCCCATGAAAGTTGTGTGAAGCCCAAGAGCTCTGAGAAACCCAGCATGGAGCACGCTCCAAAAGCACGGGACGGTGGGCTTTGTCTAAATTGTGCTGCTTGGCATCGGATGCTTTTGTGGACCGCTGAGCACAGTGAGCACAACCATCTCAAATCTAAACAAACTATCAACGAGGATCCTGTTATTCACCAGGCCTATTTGTAGAGACTCTAGACGTCAGCTCAGAATGCTTAACGATGCGTTTATCTTTGTGCCGCTGGCGAAGGACCAAAACCTCAAACCGTGAGCGAGCTGCAGCTGTGGATCCGCGACTTTGCAGGCCTTGCGATAGGACCTGAGCACAGAGAACTTTGACCACGCTGCAACCTTGAAGCTCTAACCCTGCAGACCTCAGCACTCCTTCGACAATCCTGAAGAGGCGCACTATCAGCGGTGATGCGCCTCCACAACTTTTACCCGGTGAGGTCACAGGGCTTATGGGGAGAAGCGAAGATGAATAAGTCTGCGGGCCAAGCAGCATGCCATACAGGCTCCCCACCACACCGACCTCACGCACCTCAGCCGAACAAAAAGGCCCGCGGAGTCTATTTCGATGCAATAGTGTTTCTGAAACTTCAGCATCTCGCATAAACCTCAAGGAGTCTGTCTTGCCAACCACGAAAACGTCGACATCAACAGAGGGAGCATGCAGACTTGAGACCCCAAAAAGCTAAGCCAGCGGCCAGCTCGGTGCACTGGCTATAAAAGCGGCACTGCTTCGTGGACATGACCTCCCCTGCCACCGAATTTGTGTGTGCATTTTGCGGCCTTGAGGGTTTGGTTTCAACAGAACTGTGTGACTGTCTGTCGTGACATGCGAAGCGGGCTTAGTTACTTAGTTGCAGCTGCATATCGTCGTCAACTTTATACTCTCAAGCGGTGATGCAGGACACCAAGGCCTAACCTCTAAGATTTGAACCCAAACTCCAAACCCTGACTCAGAAATTAAAGCCGATGCCCGCTAAAACCTACCAAAGTCTGTGTACACTGCGCCCTGAGACCGTCGGCGAATGCTTTTGGAGCGCCCCGGAGCAAAGCCTTCCCAGTAGTAGGGACACTCCTGGGACATGCAGCGCGTCTTGCAATTCGCAGCGTCCAGGCCGTCCGTCTCACTCTCCACAATCACTTCAGTCAGGTACCTCACTCATTCAACCCTCAGGGTAACCCTAAACTTGAGAGCAGGGTGAACGAAAACTAGCGCCTAGCTGAAGGAACAACGCTGGTGTTTTTTATCGGACAAGAACTCCCTAGCTTTCGTGTTAAACCCTACAACCCCCAAACCCCGTTTAACCCTCTTGAGTCGGAATATTGAAGCATTCAAGGTGCAAGTGCCAAGTTCCGGGGTAAATACTCAAGCAATGATAAGGGCTTTGAGTTTAGGGTTCAATTGTTCAATGTTCCTCGATGTCTTTGACACTCAAGTTGTACTGCCATTGCAAGGACTGCGCAAGGGGCACCTACAGCATATAACTGCAGCGCTTTTCCAGCTTGGTCTTGGCACTCCACTGACCCTAAACCCTAAACTGCTTGCAATACGCAGCGCCTGATAAAACCCGAAACTGCAGGTTTCAAAGCTCAACTAGGCTTGCACGGCCGGCATCCCCTGCGCTCTGGAGTCTTCATAAGTTGCGCCAGGATACTCTTGCTCGCAAACGAATTGCCCATCAACCTTAGCCACGCTTTGCTTTCCGATGCTTGGAACCGCAAGGAGCCCTAGGCGTAACTTCCTCAAAAACAGCCCGTACGTCCGGAGCCCTGGGCTCCGGACGATCATGACTGGAGGAGCCATGAACTCGTTGTTGCTGCCGGCTGGGATGTCCGAAACACTCTCGCCTGAGCTCAGGTTGGGCAACAGGACAATGAAGCATCATGATATATCATGATACATTTGCAACTTCTTGCAACTCAATTAACTTCTGGCAACTTTACTGTCCTGTGTGACATGTCTCAAGCTGCATGCGCTCTGGACTCAGGCTTCTGCGGCTTCTGCACACGGCTTAAGGATGGCTTGGAAGAAATCCAGGGAGATTGTGAAGAAGAACATCTGCATCAACTGCAAGCATTCGCGAAGGGAGCTCCATGCGTCAACTTGGCTTCTGCACTTCTGCACTTCCACCAAGACAGACCCTGAAGCCTAAACCCCAAAAGTCAAAGCCCGACAAAGCCTAAAACCTCAAACCCGGTTCAAGCGGCCCGACACGGGCGACAGCGAGCCCCAAGCTGAAGGCACCTTGAATGCGCGATGTCGCACAGGCAAAGCCTTGAAGCTGTGCACGCGGATGGCTCCATTGCTCGATGCCTCTAGCCCCTAAATCCCCAAAACCAGAACCCAAAATCCTAAACGTCCTAAACCTGAACATGCGAGCTTTGCACTCGCTGTGTGGACCCCACAGGCTTGGAAGAGCACGCAGTCGCACGGATGGAGCCAGTGGTCGTCGGCGGTGTCCGTCGAGGGGTCATCCAAGACCTGAAGCTTGCGCAAGGTCGAACCAGACCACAGTACAGCGACGTGAAGTCCTTCCAGCCCGAAGCCCCGAGAAGGATGCAAACCCAAAACACCCACAAGGCAGCGGACCCGGACCACTTCTAAAACGCATCTGGGAGGCCAGGACTTCCACAGGTTGCTCCTCTGCACCATCCACGGCTGTGACATTGGGCCTGAAACCGCAAACCCCAAAGCCTGAGTCGCCTCAGCCTAGAAGCGTTTCAGGGCTTAGGGGGTTGAGGGGTTAGGTATGCAGAAAGGGTTTTAGGGGTGCAGGGGCAATGTGGCTGCGTGTTCTATGTATGTGGGGTCTCCATTGCACGCTACCGTACATACCCCCACAAGGTGACAAGAACCCTAAACTTTTCCTTTAGAAATGAGGAGCAGCTCGCATCTGCTAGTAAGGTGCTTCTGCACGCTGCCAGCAACTAGCAGCGCATGGCTTGACCGACCACAGCCCCCGCATTTTCAGGTTCTGCATGGCTTTGATGCACAAGGCTGCAACAAGAGATCTTGTTTCTAATGCAGCGCTCCTTAGACAGCTTTTCTATAACTTGGGTGACTTGGATCCCCGGATGGCTCCCTAGGTGCAAGATGCACCCGTGCATTGCGAAAAAAATCAGTCCAGTGCAGAATGCCCACGCCATCGGAGAGTGAACAAAGAGACTGCACAAAGAACGACGAACGGCGCGATTTCTTGGGACTTTTCGTTCCCCTCCTCAAAGGCTTGCAAACAGAATGAATTTCTAGGAGTTTCTTGGCCCGCTGACAACCCACTCCTCATTGTCATGACAATCCGTGTCGCAGTCTCAATCTCTGCTTTCGCTCTCTGTTTCCCTGCATGTTCTTCTCGCGCTATTTATGTTCGTGAATCAAAGGTAAAAAGGGACAACGTGGTAACAAGGCGAACAAACAGACAACACGGTCGTACCTTGGATTCGTGAATCATGTATTCTTGTGGCTACTCGCTTCCATAATTTGATTGCAAGTGAGGCGATGTGATGAACCTAACGTGTGGACTCAGGAAAATTACAAGCAAAACGACAACAGCTTGCAACTTCCCGTTTCGTTGCCCCATTAAACGAGAAAAAATCAGGACGAAAGACCTCGTGAGCTCCTTTCACGTCATAGGAACACGAAAGCTCTTGTTCACACCTTGACAGTCTATATAGCTAGTCAATTCAGCACGGTGACCATGCAAATCTGCTCTCTTGTGTCTTGGTATCTTGCATAAGGCGTCTCTGGCCAAGAGTCTTCATGGGGAAAAAGCCCCGTGTTCTCATTTATGCAAGTTGCTTCGCTAGCAAGCAAGCCAACATAAAGAACGGCACGCGCGACCCCCCCACATCTGGCTCCTGCTACTGGCAGGAGAACTCTGTTCATATCCAGCGCAAGAGCCTCATTATCTGGTGTGTCACTTTGTAGGGTGTCGTCCTTCATTAACTTATTCATTTGTGCCGTGCCTTCTTTGCTCTTCCGTGGACGCTACGCGGACAACATGCATTGCACACTGGCACAGCGAACAAACCCGTGAATCATAGTCCATGGGTTCTTTTGGGGATCTGGCTCTTATTGTATAGCAGGTCAAGGGGCGCCACGCATCCTGGAGCTGACACAGTGGCCCGAGCACTGGATGTGCTGATTCTGCTCACCTCAGTGGCTTTCAGTTACGAATTTTAGCACATATAGGTCTACGGATTAACGAAAGGAGTAGACCCACGTTGTTGTTCGTCACATTATACTTCCAGGCATTGACGAACTGTGAGCGCAGGGATGAGAGCCTGACTGGACCTAGTCCTGGGGTTAAAACTGTTTCGTATACTCACGGGCGCCCACCTTCAGGTCCACCTTTGTCAAAGTAAAGACGTCCTTGGTGACAGCTCCATTCTTGGATCCGTCTTGCAAAGTCTAGTGCCTCTAATGATCGAAATGGTGCTGTTGCGACCTATGGCTATAGCTATGGCAGCTATGGACTGTGAAGTGTTTCGACAGCATAGGCTGCAGGCACCACCTCGGAAGTGCAATGTTGCGTGGCTTGATGCACGCTTAAAGTGTCCTGAAAGGAGGCTCCAAGAACCAGCTTTGTTGCGCCAAGTCGACGCCCTGGCCGAGGGGACCGAGCACGCTCCCAGGTCACGAAGATTGCGCGGCACTTGCATCATGGCATGCGCCGGAATACGTTGTGTGCATCTGCCGCTGCCTTTGAGATTGTACATGTCCTTCAGTCACGAAGTTCGTTTGATTGTAAACCAATGAGTTTGGTGGTGTGGGCATAGAAACGCATGAATCACCAAGGCCCCCTGCCGTAGCTGCAAGTCTCAATCGACAACTCTGCACAAGTGGAAACGCTCTGCAACCACTGCACAACTATACATCTCAACAGTCCAAGTCCGGGACAGAACCAATTTTACAGCTGCCCAAGCCCTCAACTGTTCGTCCCTCTATTGCAAAGAATGCGTCTGTGACCAGGTCACCAGTGGGGCCCTTGACGCAGGCCACTGCATCCCCATGAAGCTCCACGTAGGCCATGCTCGAGTTCTCATAATCCTGGCATTGGTGCGGGGCCCCGAGACCCAACTGCATCTGCCAGGACCTCAAGGGGCCTAAGGGGATGTTCGCAAGCCATGGTGCAACTTCTTCGTGGTCTACCGTCACACCAAGGCTTTTATGCAATCAATCTTGCAAGCGCATCGCGCAGTCCAAGCCTCAAGGCGGAGCCCATCTGACCGTCGACTCGCAGACTGTAAGATGCTACGCTGTGACCGGATATAGTGGGACGCACTCGCCATGCACGAAAAGAGCATGCAAGTTGGATGAACCTGGATCCTCGACCTCAACGACAACGACAGCTCGCCGCAATTTTAGGGGTCCTCTTGTGGATCCGCTTTGTAAATTGCCCAGTCGCCGCTGGAGCCTGAGCACAAAATCTGCGCACATGGCTGTCACATCGTGGCACACGCAGGTAGTGAGTGCTGTGGCTGTTAAAAACAAGGCCAGGACAGCCGCCTTTTGAGGCGTCGTAGCGCATCAGCCAAAAGCTTTCCTGCAGTTTCACGGTTTTGAGTTCCATGCTGCTAGATGAGCCGGGCGTGTAGTACATCGCAATACAAAACCGGCGTGTGTATATATGTCACGTGATACACAACGGTAGTCGGCTTACCTTGCTCCTTCTAGACCCTGCGAGTAATTGGCGTGCCTGTCTGGGATCTATACTGGTATCGAACCAACACAGGCCCTCAAAGAGACTATCATCCCTAGTCGGGGGTTATATGAGTGAGTACTGGGGCTGGGCGTTCCAGCGGCGCTCAAGCCCAAGAGGGACTTGCTTGGGGGACAAGAGAAGAGAAAAGTTCGTGATTCAAGAAGAGTGTTGAAGCCCCACTAAGAGGAGAGATACAAGCATGCAGAGTGGCTCAGCTGCCCAGCGCAATTCACCTGTGAATCCTTATGGCTCATGCCTCAGGGGAGCCAGTAAAGGGACCCCAGCTTGAGAAACCTCACTCAGGAACTTTGGCGCCATAGAAGCCCCTAGGCCCTAGGCATAAGTCCCACACTTGGAAACGAAAGCACAACACAAATTGACGATCGCAATCCTTGACCAAGCCCCCGAAAAGGGATCGGGCCTGCTTGACCAAGCCCTTCTTCAAGTACACCTGCAGCTGCCAAGTTGTAGGGTCCATGGAGCTTCACTTTTTGCATCCTGGGTGGAACCCCGAGAGCTCAAACCACGAAACCTGGTGCTCAGCCCAGTACTGGTCCTTGCCCAGAGCTTGCTGAATTCTCCTTAGCGCAGGTTGGGGAGCGGTAACCCCTGGCCCATCTCATATCCAGCGACGTCGGGGATGCTAGAACCAGCCCTGAAACACCTTAGACTCCCAGCACTTCCAGCTGATAGCCAGGAGGCACCGCCAGGGCAATACCTGCCAGAGAGGTAGTGGTGTCCCTTCAACCTCAGAGCTGGTGCTTTCTGCGTTGGAGGGTTCCAGGGCTTTTTGGGGCTCAAGGATTGAGGGATAAGCGCTCCACTCTCAGACTACAGCATACCTCAATATGGCTTAGGGTTTCGGATGGATGGATTCTGTTTTTGAGGGTTTACACATCATGTCGGGGTCCCCGACCGACTTTTGACCGAAAGGTATTTGGTTCCAGGCATATGAGAATTTAAGCCCTGGCTATGGCCCCTTGCGGATCTGAAGTGTGCACCTGAATCTTTGAGCCATCCCAGACACCCCAAAACGCAAGAATGTGAAACCCCCAAACCTTTAAAAAAGAAGAAGCAGCCGCACTTCATGATAAAGGAGAAAGGAGAGATTCCTTTCAGTTGAGCCCCGGGCTCCAGGTGCAGACAGCCGTTTCGCTCACCGCAACCCGGGTAGCGCTCCACGACGCCAACCTCGTGCGGTGACTGCGCAGACACTGCGCACACGCCTACGCCAACAAACAGCCCCCAGGCTCTGGGGTTCTTGGCTGGTTCTTGGAAGCTTGGATGCTGGCATCTTTGTAGACGCAGACGAAGTTGGACGAATCGGCGCACACGCCGCCTTGGCACCAGCCAAGATCTGCTACAGCCGGATACAGCCGGTAGGTAACTGTGCCCGGCAAAGGGAGAAAAAAGAGATTTTGCACTTCTCAACTCGGCTCCAACGGGCACTCCAAAACAACTCCAAAATCCCAAATCCCAGCAAACAGACCGTCAAGCCGCACGTTTAGACGCTTTGGGCTGAAGCAACTCCTTGAGACTCTTGTAAGCCCGCTCCCATGGGCCGAGACGCTGTAGAACTGGCAGTTGCTGCCCTCTAACCGGTAGTGCGTGCAATAAGACTCCTGGATGGAATGCAAGCGGCGGGAGTTAGTAGGGTTTTATGGTTTAGTAACTGGGGTGGAACAGGGTGTAAGCGTGTAGGATGACGCGGGACCTTGATTTCTGCGGTTCTGGAAAGGCTTGAAAATAGAAGAGTCCAAAAGCAAGCTGCTCAATCGAGGCGCCTTTCATCTTTCCAGCTACGTAGACGTAGCTAGTTCTGTATGATATTGCAAAAGATGCCGTGTTCCCAAGGAGGCCAGCAGATCCGGGGCAACCTCTGGATGTGGTAGAAGCAAGATAAGAATGCAGTCAGGCGCAAACAGATCTTCCTCTATACAAGGCCGAAGGGATAGAGCCGAAGGGCACGCAGCAAGCCCAACAAACGCAACATCGTAATTGTTGGCTTGCTGCGTGTCGCGGTGTGGCCTAAACTTCCTGGACTCCAAGATTTCCGTAAACGAAAAGAGAGGCTGGCATGCCTTCAAGTCGGCATCCCTGAGACTTCCTATGCTCACGCTGAGGAATTAAAAGGCATAGTGAGCGCTGCCCCAACTTCAAGGCTTCTGACAGGGCCCTTCCAAACTCTACCGAAGTCGGAGGGTAGGCTCTCACAGGCACTACACACACTACCCTACATGCTTCTATGCTTCCAAGGCGCGCTGCGGCACTGGGCCCGGCAGTTCGGATTGCCTGCCTAAGCTCAAAAGAGGGCATCGCTTTCCATCTGTATCGTTCGGCTTCGTCGATGCTGTGATCACACAGCCGCAAGAGAGCTTGCAACCATCACACTGCGGGGGCAAAGCAACTGGCAAGGGCTTGAAGCTCTCCCTTGGCTTCGAATGTCTTGAAGCGCTGTCTCATGGCGAAAAATCAAAGCTTTCGCTATGCATGCTGCCTCGATTTGCCTGCTGCTTCACTGTTGCCTGCTGGTTCGACTCTCTGTCTTCTACGACATAATAATAGACTAAGAAACGGGTTTGCCGCTTNCAGAGTAGGAGCAATGGAAAGCTCCCAGGTCTGTCGTGGGCTTCCGGTGTGGATGCATGTGCTCATACGCGAAGAGCATGGGTGGAGCCTGGACGACGATTACATGACCTGGGACCACCTGCCCGGCTCCTAGAACTAGGCTTTCGGAGTCTGATGTCTTCTAGTCCCAGATTTTAGCTCCGGAGCCAAGACGTTCAGGTGATTTGGATATCCGGCCGGGGAATTCGCTAGTTTTGTGAGCCTTGGCTGCCTCAGATGAATTGGGGATCCGATCCGAGCTGGGCTGGGCAGGCACGGAATCTGCCTCTAATGGCCGGGGCCTGCCTGCTGNACCAGCCAGCAGGCATTAAGGATCTAACGGTCAAAATCTAATGGAAGACTCTAAATAGACATAACGGCCTTCTTTAGATGCCTGCTGGCTCGATTCACTATTGCCTGCTGGCTCGACGAACCACAGTTGGCGAGTCGCCAGCCGCAAACGCACCCGAACCGCGAGACGGCCGAAGAAGCAGGCACTAAGCGGACCTGTCCCATTAGATCCCAGGACTGAAGAATGGAGGCCCTGGAGAGGTGGCTGAACNCGAGTCGCCAGCCGCAAACGCACCCGAACCGCGAGACGGCCGAAGAAGCAGGCACTAAGCGGACCTGTCCCATTAGATCCCAGGACTGAAGAATGGAGGCCCTGGAGAGGTGGCTGAACCGCAAAGTGGAGGAGCTGAGAAGGCCGCCCGAGCGGGGAATCTGGGATTTTGGCCCTAATGGCCTTAGTGCCTGCTGGCTCGATTTTATTAGCCGATTCCAAGTAGCAGGCATTAAAATCAAAACACGACCGTCTGATTTCGACGAGTCTAGGGCTTCTCTTGGCGGCTCTGAAAGCACGCTTTGCGAAGTTCCTGGATCTTGCGGATGGAAAGATCGAGAAGCAGGAGCCGATCTCGGAGAAGACTGGCATTGGCAAGGAGAGCTCGGTTCGCAGAGAAAAAAAGAGTGCATTCGGAGAGAAGCTTTGTAAGCTTAGCAAACATAAAACACTTGAAGCAGCAGGCTCGCAAACACAAGACAGTCGAAGCAGCANTTTGTAAGCTTAGCAAACATAAAACACTTGAAGCAGCAGGCTCGCAAACACAAGACAGTCGAAGCAGCAGGTTCACCAAAATAAGACATTCGAAGCAGCAGGCAAGAGTGAGCTGGCAGCAAATCCAAGCAGCATGCACAGTGAAGACTTTGAAAAAATGAGCCCCCTTCCTGAGCACCAAGCTACAACCTCGAGTTAGAGATAGAAGGCCACCGCCCTTCGAAAACCTTTTCAATAAATTTCACCCTCCAACTCTCCTCTCCACGAATCTCTCGGAACAAAAAAGTAGCTCAGGGACCACTTGACAAACAAAAAGGAAGCTACGGCTGAAATAGGTAGGAAACAAAATTCAATTGGTGCTCGTTGCACCACCAGTTCTTAACGCGGCAGCTCAACTCTGAGTCAACCTAACTTCCAATCATTCTCGGCACCTTCTTCATCACCGTAGGTTAGGCCTTCGAAGCCGAGGAGCCCAGGGGAGTATCATGAGAGTAAACCCGCGACCGCAACCAGGCGCAATTTCACCCGAACCCCCCAGTTAAAAGTTCCTTGCCATCATTTTGTCTCTGCAGGGCACGACCTAAATCCGATCTGTCCTGCCTCACAGCCACGCTACCCATTAGGATCATTAGGATGCTTTAGAACCCATACAACCCTCAACACAAGGCCCCTAAAAAGCGGCCTTGGTCGCACGATGGGCGAAGCTCAGCTTTCGCTCGGCCCAGCAAGTATGGTCCTGTGAAGATTTTCTGCCAGATCCCCTGAGACTAAACCCGACCTTAAATCCAAAGCAGCAAAGCAGTAGTGTGAGGCTGCTCCAGACAGATACATGTATTTATGTATATGAATACCTGTTTTCATCAAGAAGGCTATGTGTATGATGTATACAATATAATCCAACTTACACTTCCGGCCCCAGACCCCAAGCGCTGCCAAGCGCTGCCCGCCCCAGGCGTCCCGGAACTCCATGGACAGCCGGTGCGTTAATACGGGGCCTTGGCCCGTCGGAGACCACCTGGTTCGGGGCGGCAACGGTCGAGATATGGAGCTGAGGTGGGTTCTGCCGTTTCGTCGCTATCTTGCTGTCAGGTGGAAGACGCGCAAGTCAAAGAACAGTTCTGATGTCCATCTCTAAAGGGACTCGCCAGGACTTTCAGTTCGAGAATCTCAGGGTGAAGAACCACGCCCCACGCCCCAGCGGACCACCCCTGCGCAAATCTGACAATGGCACATGGCGCACACACACACAGACAAATGAGCTCGAATCGCTCCGTTTGTGCCCATTGCCAGTGTGGCGCAGTCCGAAGATCTCCGAAGACTCCTGACATCCTGTTCGAGCCTCCTCAGAATCCTTGCTTTGCACACCCTGTGAGCTTAGACTTCAACCCTAAACTTAAACCCTGTAGACAATCCGTCCGGATCTCCAGGTCTCCGTCAAGCCGCTCATAGTGGCCGAAGATGGTGCAAGACGTAGAAATTTTCCGACGCGTTGTGCTCGAGGCATCCTCACAAGATGGCCATGCCCAACCGCATCCCAACCCTTTTGCTTCTCGCCCTTATTTGCGGCCGAGCCACGAAGGAATCCAGGGTCTTCGTCAAGGACTCCTCTGTGCGTCGTGTTGTTTCGGCTTCCAAAGGCCCAAAGATCTTTTTGCTTTCTCGGTAGGCATGAGTCCGGCGGACGCGCCTCTCGCAACAAATTCGGAGTGAAACCAGGGGAATTAATAGAAAAACAGAGGGCTCGAGGAGTGGGATGGTTTCATCCCCGGGGGGACCAGATTTCTCCCTGCTCAACTCTAAAGCCACTCTGCAGCAACCAGGAAGGGATTGGAGCCAGACACTCTTGGGCAAGTCCAGACGCCCTGATCAAAACAGAAGAGGCCTTGGCATACTGAAGCGCCAGGCCAATAGCGTCGCAGGAAGCCTCAAGCCACGCTGCTTGCCGCCGCGCAGCAGCAAGAGGGACGCTAGCCCGGAAAGGATACACATACTCCCTAACGGGCGGCTCCGAGATCTGCACAACCTGGACGGACCCCGTCAGTACAAACGAGAGCCCAGGAGACACAAAACCATCAAAGAGTGGGCAGGTGTCAGCCGGCATCGGCGGGTGCCTTGGCTTGCGGAAGTCTTCACACCAGAGCTCAGGATCGAGGAGTAGCTGAAGGTCCTCCGCGATGCCGTCCACAACCTCACCTGTCTGCCCAGGCCCTGGGGCCGCACTCCAGGCGTGGAGGGTATCCCGCAGGACTTGAAGCGGCTCACAATGCTCCACGACTAGGGGCCAGACTGCCTCTTGTGTGTATGGGTCTGCCTGCCGCAACCTACTAAGAAGTCCATGGTGGTACCTTGCCGGATCAAGCGTCTCCGTGACTGCGGTGAAGACTCCAGTGATCCCCGAGGGAGGGGCTTGCACGTGGGGATCCACTGTCGGGAGCAAAACCGGGCGGAAGGATCCCCATGAGACGCGGCAGCGAGCGGAGGCAGTGAGATGCCTTTTGAGCCGTCCAATGCTTGCATAAATGCGACCACAGGCCCGACAGTAAGGCCTCTCCTGGTCAGCGACGAGGAGGGAAGCAGCGGCCTTGTAACCATGCAGCACTCCACTGTAGGCAGGTCCCCTCCCCCAGCTTGTGCAAGAGCCCTGCACACAGCCTGAAGCGAGGCGAAACACGCAACACGCACGATCTCCAAACCCCGGGCTCGCTTGACGAGAGCTTTGAAGAAAGCAGGCCGCTTCAACATAAGGCTTTCCCAGTCCTCCCAAGAAGAGATGGGATCCCCGAGATTGGAGGTGTCCCGCACCCAAGCAAATAGCCACCTTAGAGTCCCGCAGAACAGATCAACAGCCGCCGCGTCACGGCGAAGCAAGGCCCACAGTTGAAGCGGGGCAGACTGCACAAGTTGCAGAATATACCTGGCTCGTTCCACGTGAAGAAGGGCCTCAGGGCCCGGCTGCTGCACGAGGGTACAGATGGTGGCCTGCGTGAGGTGCTGGTCACCGTCATAAGGGATCGCCAAGGTTTGGCGATACATAGCGAGGACAGTGCGGAAGAAGAAGGAGTATTCTCCTTTACGCAAAGGCGGCCACGCGCCCGCTGCGTACAACAGCCGTGTCAAGACATGTGTCGCCAAGAGAAGGCCTCTCTTGGCAAGGCTAACCCTCTTGCTGCGGAAGACGCGTGTGCGCCCTTGACGGAAAGCAGACCACGCGTGTGCTGCTCTATGGCGCAGTTCCGGCATCATAGTAGTAGCAGCATGTAGTTTGACTCCCAGGTGACGGTATGTGTCAACGATAGGCATATCGGCAACCCCTTGCTCGAGCCAACATGACTGCTGTTTTAGCGGGCCCGAAGCTTAAGGTGTATCCGTGGGCGAAGAAGGCATCGGCCAGGAGGCCACACTCCATGGCTGCAACTTTGGCTGCAAGGTCCGCGGATGGGACCATGATGCACTTAGCTAAATCATCCGCCCATATGATGTCCTCCAGGGGCGTGGCGCACACCAAGGCAGATGGAGACTCAAACGGTGGCGAAAAGTCACGCACTCCGTCCCAGTGCACAATGGTTTGCGGTGCCACCCATCGCAAGGCTGCATCCGCCTGGGCCCTTGCATCATCACGCCACCTCAAGATTCGCGGGACGGTGACCCCATAAAAGAGGTCTGCAAAGCTGGAGCCTGGGCGGGATCCTCGCCGAGTTACAATCGGCTGTGTGTCCCCCGCTAAGTACATCCACGTGTGTGAGTTGAGCTCTGCTGTCAGAGCCTCGACCCACGGTGTTGCTTGCGCCTGTCGCATAGCGGTAGGCTGTGCGAGCTCCTCGGACAGCAAGGTTGAGGATTGCTGCTCGGTCAAGCCCGCACCATGGGCCTCATCCAGGCTCCCGCGAACAGCTGTCAAGGCCCGGACGGCCGTGTAGTAGGCTGATGCCACGTCTGTAAAGAGAGTAACGGCCGAACAGCCTGCACTGGCGCAAAACCGACCAAAAGCTCGTGTGAGGTGAGCTCCGAGGACCACAGAGGTGCTTTTCCGACCCCCCAGCTGGGTGGGGAGGTCATTAGCAGCGAAGACATCATACAGGCTGGGTCGAAAGGACTTGTGGAGCAATTTGGCAAGCGTGGATAAGAGCATGATGGCTCTGTAGTTCCCACATTGGGTTTTATCCCCGCGACCTTTATATAGCTTTGCCAGAATGCTCCCCTTGAAACCCGCTGGCTCAGCGCAGGTGACCCCCACTTTGAGACAGAGCCGCCAGAAGCGCAGGTCTCGCCGGTTGGAAGGCAAGACCGTCCGCGGGATTGCCTTCGACGGCTGGGTTGTTGAGGGATAGAACATTGAAGGAACAGGCACAGATGGACAGAGTCCCCCAGGGTCCGTCCTCACAGGGACTTGGTCCTTCAGGGGGGAGGAACGGCTGCACAAGTTGGCGACTGTCCAAGCCGAGACCGTCATCACACGCTGGGATCTCAGCCCCGAGGCGCGGATAGGCCGCAGAGCCTCGCAAACAGGCAACCAAAAGACTACACCATCCCCACCTGTGTGCCACCAGTCAGCGTTGCCCGGGTGTTTCCACGTAATCTGCCCACAAGACCTATGACGTATGGCTGCTTTAGCAACTCGGTCCGCCAACTCATTGCCTAAACTACCTACATGGCCAGGCACATAGGTGCACTTAGGCGGGTCAGGGGCAAAGGCTCGAGCAAAAATGCCCATTCCTCGAAGGGTGGCCGCCAAACCGCCAAGGAGGACAGAGTGGACACCCTCAAACACTCCTATCGCGGACTGGCAGTCCGACTGCAGGGTAACGGCTCTGTGGTGGAAAGTGGTAACACTAATCCAGGAGGCCACCACAATCGCACAGCATTCCCCAACGAAGGCGGAGGGCTGCTCACCAAGCTCAAAGACCCAAGAAGGGACAGTCCCAGAGATGACAGCCCAGTCAAGGGTAAGCGGGCAAATGAAAACACAGGCCCAGGCACAGCGAGCCCCTTCGCGCGCACTCTGTGGCATAAAGGAACCATCGGTGTAGCAGTGCAGGGCATTGGTCACAAAATCAGCTGGCTCCAGAGTTAGGGCACAGAGCTCGTTAACCGCCCGCTGTGGCAAGCAGAGCAGGACCTCGGCCCCTGGGGCAAGACAGGCATTCGGCTGTAGAAAGCGGACGAGCTGCTGAGGCGTTAACCCGAAGCCTATGGAGCCTACAGTGAGCTCGTCCTGTTGACCGTACTCCGACAATCATGCCATATCTGAAACACACCAGGGCGCCGGTACTGGGCCACGACCGAGGTGATCCCACAGTCCCTGTATCAAAGCCGCTGGCTGCGGTGGGCCCTGGACAGGAAGAAAGTGCTGGAGGGACAACTTAGGCCGGGCGGCCGGGGAAAGGTCGTGTGCACGCTGCCCCCCATCATGAACAAAATGCTCGACTGTTGCTTCCAAAAGCGTACTAGCGAGGAAGAAAGCACGGCTATCTGGGGCTCGAAGGCTTTCCTCAAGCAGGGTGACCAGGAGATCCGACGGAGAGTCTCCGGTACAGCCGGATTCGTAGGGCCTTCTGCGCAGATGCTGGCCGTGAGTGCCCTCAAGCTAACGGGCTCCGAACCATCGGCGACACCTTGCACGGCCCCGGCCGGGACAACGAGGGTCCAGGCAACACACAGCGAAAGGACCAGCTTCAAGCCGACACTTGGCACACGATGGCGACTTGCTTGCACGATGCCGTGGTCCACCGAGCAGGGAGGATAGGCGGAGGCATGCTCCTTGACTAGCGCTTCTCCTGCCTATAAGGGAAGCCCGTGCGGGGCTACCTGCCGCAAAAGGAGGCCCAGCTGGGCCTGTAGTCGCCACTGTGCAAGATGACATGGCTCCGCCGGCAGTGCTCCCCAAAAACCTTCGGAAGAGGCCAAGGAGTGAGCAGGCTCAGTAGACCCTTCACTTGAGGCCGATGCTGCCAGCATTCGCAGGAAAACTTGGATAACCTGCCCTTCGATGGCAGGCCAGCCCTCCTCAGTAGGGGGCGCAGGGCGGAGGGCAACGGCATAACCTTCTGGGATGTTCTGGCCTATGATAAGGCGTGCTGCCGAAACAAGCGCCAGTCCTTGTGTAAGGGGCAAGGGCCGCCAGGCCCGTAGAAGCGCACGACAGTCCAGGAGGCAGAGACCTTCGCCTAAGCCTCGGCCAACTTGAGGGCCGGCCTCCCCATGGACGCCAACGACAGTTCGGCAAGGGAACCCGTGCAGGGCAGCACTGGTTGGTCGAGGACGACCCTGGCACCATGCGGAGAGTTCGGAGTTCAAGGCCAGTAACATCCGCCACATCTTGGCGGTAAGTGAAGGCCCTTTCCGCACGCAGCTCAAAGAGTCTGACTCCAAAACCCCCACACAGGCAGTACCAGTCACCGACTAGTGGAACTGGAAAGGCAGGCCCAACTGCCCAAGGCAAGTGTGATTCCAACATGCCTCTGAGGGGGAAGAGGGTCGGAGGCGGCCTTCCCGCCGGCTGGAAGGTAAAGGTAAGGCCATCGGCGACTGCAACCTCCACGCCAGCTCGTAGCGGCAGATGTGTTAAAGAACGGGATTCACTGCTGGTTCCTACTCAAACACAAAGACGGACACTTTTGCTTTCCTGGCACGGGTGTCCGGTGGTCTCGAGCCTATGCCACAACAGAGTGTGCATGGCTGNCGGGATTCACTGCTGGTTCCTACTCAAACACAAAGACGGACACTTTTGCTTTCCTGGCACGGGTGTCCGGTGGTCTCGAGCCTATGCCACAACAGAGTGTGCATGGCTGTTCCTATGCACTAACACTGTGGTTCCTGCAGCTGTACTGTAAGGGGGAAATGTTTAACACCCCGCCTTCGAAGGTAGCGCCGGTAAGTTCCTTACCAAACTGGCTTCGACACTTTCCTTCACAAGCTGCGTTACTTGGAAGCGTTGTTCCTCTTCGCAAACGTTTCCGTTCACTCGCAATCCTCTCCAAGGTTGTTTTCCTGTACAAAACTTCACTGCTACGTTCCTGAACTGTTACGCTCTTGGACTACTTGGATCATCATCCCTTTGCATTGCAGAAACAAAAGACTTCACTGCGGTTTCTGCACGCTTCAGCTCTCACACTTCCTGGTCCTAATGACCATCCTCCCGAGCTACAGCAGGAGGCACTAGAGCTTGACCTCGTCACTTCCTTTTCCTTTGTTCTTTTCTTCTTCTTCCTTCTTTCCTTTTCCTTTGGTCTTTCCTTCTTCTTCCTTTCCTTTTCCTTTGGTACTTTCCAACCAATCGTCTCTCATCTTTTCCTGTGCCTGGCACTTCTGCTTTCCTGCTCTGTCCTTTGATCCTTTGGCCCATCCTTGGCCAGTTCCTCTGAACCAGTACCAGTACTGCGTNTTTTCCTGTGCCTGGCACTTCTGCTTTCCTGCTCTGTCCTTTGATCCTTTGGCCCATCCTTGGCCAGTTCCTCTGAACCAGTACCAGTACTGCGTTTTCTCGTTCCACTTCCACTGGTATTTGGTTCCTTGAAAACTGTAGACTGCAAACCAGTCTCCTTCGTTCGCAAAACAATCCTCTCTTCCTTTTCCTTTTGCGAAACTTCCTTCATTGATCGGGCCAACTGCCGACAGGTGTGG
>BGNK01006351.1:1879-22419 GCA_003297005.1 Symbiodinium sp. clade A Y106
CTTTTCCCCGAAACTGCGTTGCTATTCTGTTGACTCAAGGGCCCTATGGCAGCGGTAAGTCAGCTATACATATCACGGTCATGGCATGCAGCACTCACAAGTTAAGTAGGATTCACACTTGGCTTAGCTTCAACATAATTATCATAAGCGGCCTAGGCTTGTAACTTGGATTCAGAATTCGGGGCTGGGGTTAGGCTTCCTGGCTATGTGGGGCGGGTGCACTTCAAGATCTGCACACGCTGCACAGAGTGAAGTCCATGCAAGTTCTTCCCCACAGGGTCAGCACTCTTTCTACCAAGCTTGCAAACAAAGGGCAAAACTCAGCCTAGACTCCCCTAGACAAGTTCCCATGTTCAGCAATGTATAACTATCCTCAGCCTTCTGGACCACTCAATCACACAAGCCGTGGCCAATTCCAGGCACGTCCAACTCAAGATGCAGAGTTGGCAACTGCTGGCTCTACCATCGGCATCGACTTCTTGTGACGCCACTGCTCGTCGCTCCCGGCCTTGACTGCATAGCCGCGCTCCAGGCGATTGAGGCCTGTGCGGAACAGCAATGCAAGCGATTCGAGAGGCTTTCGGACTTGGGGACTGAGCTTTCAGGCTGGTTGGCAAATCGTTAAGACTGGCAATCGAAAACTCCTTTCGCTGGCTTGCAGGGGACTCCATGAAATCCAGGCCTCGATGCTAAACATTGCACAAAGATTTGGCTCGCGCGGAGTGTTACAAGATGGGCAAGACTTCCCGACTTCAGGTTTGCACCTTCGACACCGAAGCGCTCGTGAAAGAGCTGATAGATGGCCTGAAAGTGGCGTCAAAGGTAAAGGCTTCTGGCTCATGGTGAGAGTAAGGGTCAAGCAGCTGCGACGTTGAAAACTCTGCTCCGTGTGACTCTCTGGAGCTAGCTCGAAGGTGCTTTGATGAGCTACACCACGCCAATCTGTCAATGCCGAGGGCCACACGGACCAGTTCGATTGGAGCATGTAGTGCTCGAGCTCCTGGGATCGCCCTCACCATTAAACAGCATGTCATGAGACTCGGTACACCGC
This sequence comes from Symbiodinium sp. clade A Y106, assembly GCA_003297005.1. Lineage (NCBI taxonomy): Eukaryota > Dinophyceae > Suessiales > Symbiodiniaceae > Symbiodinium > Symbiodinium sp. clade A. The sequence goes on from BGNK01006351.1 coordinate 2,931, forward strand.
GGAAATGGAAATGGTTTCGATACTGGCCAGACTCACACAACCCTGTTGAATCTAATTACGGCTATTAACTATTGATACACCTATAAAGGCCAACAGTCTCCAGAACGTGACCACAATGACGACGACGATGTCAAGTGCGATGACGGCGAGTAGGAATTATGAACATGAGTGTATGACCATCGGTCCTGTTGTCATGAAACGAGTGTGATTAGTACTACTCTCGTTGCTGTGTGGCAGTCACTCGTGTAAGCACTTGATGTGGCTAGTATTTTCCAGGGAACGTTCATGCGGGCACACACCTTCGAGTTTTCCGGTGCTATTGAACGCAATGGACGCCAAGCTGCTTCAGTTCAGCTGCGATTTTAGGACTGGAGCCTTGTCCGCAACCTGAACCACGTGTGAGCCGCTGAACCTTGTAAGCCCGAACCGCGAATCCTCAAAACATAGGATGATAAACCCTAAACCCTCTGCAGCCCGTGTCCTAGTCTCTGCTGCAAGCTTCATGACTTGAAAACCCTTTAAAGCCTCAACTGCCTGAACCCGAAACCCAAACAGCTGGAAGCACATCGCGGTCCTTGCTCCCCGAGCTTTGCAGGGTAGGGGTGGGCTCACGCTCCGGAGGTGCAGAGGAAAGATTCGCCTCGGATGGAAGAAGCCCTTTGGCTTGGGAACGGGGGTGCATGAGTGCATGCGTTAGCATGAAGCACACATGGCCGCCGCTCCAACCTGCTGGTGTGAAAGCCCTAAAAAACGTGTGGGACCCAGGCCGCTCGTATGCGCTTCTCCACGCCAGTGCTGATAAATCGCACCACCCAGCCTGAAGCTGAAACCCTGTGACTCTCTTCTTGCTTTGCTCTACCGACCTGCTCAGGCCTAACTGCATCCGCTTGGGTTCACAGTTTACACGTGAAGATCACCCCCAAAGCTCCGAATGAACATGCGACGCCACCGAACCACACCCCTAAATGGCGGCAGGTGGCGGCTGGTACCAGGGTCCCATCTCAGGATGAGTGCCTGACATGCTCAATCGCTTCGTAGTCTAAGAAGCCAGGTCGTTGGGAGTCTCATGGAGCTGAGGGTGTTCTGTTTTGACTATGACAGCTATGCTCAGCAGGGAACGCGATGCTTGTGTCTTTGCGATTAGGATTAGCACTGTTGCTTCTGTCGGCTCGAGCTTCAGATACCATAGATGACACTAGCAAGGGTAATTATTCCGATTGGCCACTACAAGTAGTTCCCTAATCAATCTGAGACTGTTGCTCCTCTGCTCGTCTACAGCGGCCTGCTCATCGTTCAGTTCCACCGAGCTTCGAAGTCCAGACACCCAGACCTGAGCAACAGAAATTCGAGACACTTAGGATGCATCGGACACCGGCAAGGACCGTCCACAGCAGGAGATGCAGTTATGAAGTGCCCCTACGCTCTGACCTCGCACATCACAGGAGACCCAAAGACAACTCTTGAAATTCATCGCGAATCAATGGAGTAGACGGACGGTGCCAAGCAGGCCTGCTTCGCCAACCGGAAACCAACAACACCCAAGGTTTGACCAGTCATGGGGACTCGAACTGCTCGCAGCCTTCCTCAGCAAGCTGAGCTTGTGGCCGTCTGCCCGGCTTTCAATCCTCCAGTCTCCCCTCCTGCGAGCTTGTGGAATCGTTGTGACAAATCTTGCTGCGGCACTTCGTTTGGGCGTGCTCTAGGTTCTAGATGCTTGGTATGCATCGATCTAGCAATCCACGAACCGGGAAATTTGAGGAATCGGAGTGCCAAACGAAGCTGCAGCCTCACAATCACAAACCCAATCACTCGAAAGCCCCAAACGTCCAAGCTCCAAACACGGTAACCCCCCGTTGGCCAGGATGGCAATCCAAGAACAGGGGCACTGCAGACCAATATGGTCGCTGTGCCTGTGATTTTTCTGACACTTGACGTTGATTCTGATTGACGTGAAGCTCGTGAGCATTCTTCTTCAAATTACGGCCATAGTCTGAATATAAGGTCCTGGTCAAACACTTTGCCTGCTTCGTCTGACTTGTGCAACCATTATTCGCTTTCGTGGTTGTTCTGATTTGGGACAGTCGTGAATGTCGGTGGGTGCACGGCGCATTCTATGCCTTAGCTGATGTTCGCGATATGACCACTGGCGAGTATCACCCTTTCATTTTACGGTGCCAATCGAGACTCTAAGCTGGACTTGTGATCCTGAGCAGGGGACACAGTCCCAGCACATCTGAAACAGCAGGCTCCTAATTTCGCGGAGCTGGTGCCTGTTCGACGGGTAGGGCGAGAAAGGGCTGGTGGCTGGGGACTGCGCTTTGCTGACAAACTGAGTTGCAGTGGCAGCTTTCCAGAAGGCCCAACTATTCATTCGCTGACCGGCACAGAGGCAAGCGGTGGGTGAGCTTGGAAGTGTCGCCAGATTCAGGGAATCCAGGACCTAGGACTGCTCGGGAATATGCTGAGCTCAGGCAGCCTCGACCCGAGGCTAGAGCCCGAGATATCCAACGACAAAGTCTCCATGCAACACCCAAGAGTATGAAGTAACTTGGAGGCTAGCAACACTACACTAAACTGCCAAGCCCACTCACACCGTTCCAAAAAGCACACGGCGCGGCCTCCTGGTCCGCCAGACAATGACAAGTGGATGGCTCCGGGAGCACGCTGCGCACCTGTCCAGAAGTCTCTGCGAGCAGGAGCTCACTGCACGGATATGGTAAGCCAATGCCAATGTAAGCCGTGAGGATCTCTTGTTTTCTTTCTCAACTTTTAAAGGGTAGTCTGCTGTTGTCCCACATCCCGGTCCGGCTGTCTTCTGCACGTCCCAAGCCTGCTGAGGCTTTGACGGCATGTCACAGGTGCTGAGATACTCTGCAGATCAGAGGTTCCACAACGAGCGCGAGTATCAGGATTCTGCGATGAGCCATGGCGTGGCGCTCCGCGATCAACGGCAGGCTGAGACATGCCTGCTGGAGGTTCTGGAAGTGCCACAGAACAGGTCCTCAGGCATCACAAGATTATAGCGGCAGCGACACCCCACTCGCTGCCACGTGGAAGCGGCGGCATTTCTTCCCAGGTGCCAGTTACACCCAATCGCTCCACGGCAGAGGTAGATGTAGTGCCATCAAACCCCCCGAGCACATACACGGACTCCCCTGCACGCACAGCCGCCAGGTGCTTCCGTGGAGTCGTCAGGCTGGGAAGCACCTCCCATGTGTCCACGTCCGGGCTGAACCGCTCCACAAGACTGAGTGGAGTGCCTCCGTTGTAGCCTCCACAGACATAAATCTTCCCGTGCAGGGTCGCCGCGGCAGCACTCCAGCGGGCGACCTTCGGTGATGGCAGCGTGATCCATGAACTCGAAAGGTCGAGTCGCTGGCAGCATCGCAGCGCCATGCCACCTGAGAAGCCGCCGACAGTGTACAGCAAACCTCCTGTGGCCACAGCACTGCACCCGAAGCGAGGAAACGGAAGACTAGTTGCAGGCTCCCAGCCTTCTCCATCGCAACGCTCGCACTGCTCAAGCTCACGCCCAGAACTCGTCCCACCAACTATGTACACCCGCCCGTCGAGCACAGCTGCGGCAAACATAGATCGGGGACATGTGAGCTGGAGTTGTGACAGCCTTCTCCAAACTGTGCGGGTTGGATCGAAACTGTCTACCAAGTCCAGGTCTTGGCCATCTGCATAGCCACCCATCACAAGAATCTCTCCTCGCAGAACAGCCGCAGTAGCAGCCCAACGTGCACCCGGAAGCTGCGCAACTTCCTGCCATGACTTGCTGTCGACATTCATTTGCTGCACGTGATCCTGTGCGGAATGGGCTTCCACCAGCTCGCGACCCCCGATGTAGAAGATGTGCAGTTGCAGCTTGGATAGCCTCTGCCGTTCTCTTTGTAGGTGTGCATGCAGTCCCTGGGCCCAGCTACGACTGCTTGTGGCAAGACGCCCAGCCGCCACCTGACCTGCAACTTGTAGCATCTCCTCCAGCAAGTCCTCAAAATGCCTCAGACCCATCAAGTTTGCCGCAGTCTTCTGCGGCCCTGTCTCATGGTGCTCAATCACTAAGCCTCGTTGGGTCAGGCTGCAAGTTAACCTGAATCTCAGCAAAAGCAGGGTGAGGGGAAGCACCGGGGACACCCAGCTCAAGAAGCCTGCGGTGTTGCATGTCCGCTTTGCCACTGCCAGCCATCCAAAAAGCAGAAGACCAGGCCAACAGTTCCGCAAGGAAGGGTCAAGATGCGGCATGATGTCCATGCGCCATGTCGGCTGCTCACAGCGGGGAAACCCGTTGAGGCTTCCAGCCTTCCGGCGCTTCGTTCTGGGATAGTACCTAAAAGTCCTACCAACAGATCTTGTGCGGATAGGAAGGTGAGGCAAGAGAGCACTTCCCTTGTTGCAACTGCATGTGACATTTCGAGAGCTTGTGCGGCTTCTGACTCACTGGGTCCAGAGGGCGGCGATGTTTCGAGATGTCAGTTACAAGATTCTACATACCAAGTGCCGTCGCTCGCCAGGATGCTCATATGTGCTGCTATTGTGTTGTTCTTCAGTGCTAGACTCGGGGTAGCCTCGTATGCTTATTGCAGTTCGCGTTCTGCGACCCAGCCAGGCTCAAAGCGCGAACCCTCAGAAAGCTACCGTTACCCAGCCAGCCCTGCAACCAACAGCAAGTTCAGCTTACACATGCCGCTCGCCCTCGTCGGGCAGGAATCGAAACAGGAGCCGAAACAGAAGCAGTCGACGACAAATAGGTAGTAACGGCAGGGCCCCGGAACTGAGAACTGCGAGTCCGAGCGCACCCATCTTGAGGCCTCTCATGGGCCGCATTGCGCTCCCAGAGCCTGTGCCTGTGTTTTTTTCGCAGGGTCCGTGTGATTGCAGGACGACTTGACCGAAATCTTTGTGACATGGGCCTCCACACGTATCGGCCCTGTCTGTCATGGTATTATGTATGCTGCCCTGAGATGCTTGGAGTTCCAATATCAATGCAAAGCTTGCATTGTTGTCTTCGGAGATCTTGGCCAGCAACGGCGCTCTGTCACGACTTGCTGGTACTACCTCGATCCTACCAGCACCAGCATTATTGCTTTCAAGACTGCATGTTGAGATCTGGTGCGGCGTCTGTTGACTGCTCAGGACGTGACCATCCCCTGGTGGGCCGCCTCGCGGGAGAAGCCGGCACGTGAGGATGTGAAAATCTCATTTGTCTGGTTGTACTACCTGCGACTGATCATAATCCCCTCACCCGAATAATTAGCAACACGACACAACCACCACCACCACCGCCACCGCTGCCGCCACTGCCACCCCACGGCAACATTAATGTGACTTTTTCTGCAAAACATTCATGTAAAGGGTCCATTTTTGGTAAAGCTCTCGTTCGTCAGTTTGCAGTTCGCCCACCCTGCAGACCTACAGTCCTCCTGCAGTCCCTGCAGGCGCATGTTCCTGCAGCTCTTTGCCGCATGCAGTCCGCTTGCAGCCCCACTTCGCTATGGCTCTTGCAGTTCTACCTTCCTGCCGTCCCTGCTGCTGCTTGCAGCTGGGAACGTTTGGTAGGAGAGACAATACTCACACTCCAGTAGACACTCGCTATTGACATCCTAGTATATTTACAACAAGTGGCTCTGCACTTATTCACGACTGCTTGCAACTTTAGCCGGCAGTCATTACTCCAGTCTCAAGTCTGAAAGCTTGCCAGCCTCGATTAATAAAGATTATGAGGAATCCACCAGCTGCAGATTCGGACCTCCGAAAGCTCAAATCCTGAAAGCCCCGGCCTGTACCAGTCTCGACCTCGTCGGCAGTGGTGGCTCGCGAGTCCAGTTCCTCCAGAAGCACGGTGACAGGACCAGCACGATAGACATGTGTGTCATGTATAGAGCCATGCGGGATTACGTGCTGTCAAGCTCCTGAATCCGGGCAACCTATACAGCTGCAGCTGCAGGCGGTACACCAGCAGAGCCACAAGAAACGCGTTCACCCTTCGTGCAGTGCCTGGCAACCTTCGGCGGCCTCTTGGTTTCATGAAAAGCACTGCAACCATACCCTGGGCCCCAACCTAGATCGGGGACATCCCCGAAATCAGACACCGTTGATTCCACAAGCAGAAACCAGGGCATAGGCCACTCCAGCAATCTCCGAAGTACGACTCCGAGCGGCCCTTTAAAAAACCTGAAACCTCACGCTTCACCCATCCCTGATTTCTCGAACTGGTTTCGACCGGCCGTCACACGCGCTGTGCCCTTGAAACTGGGATGCTGTCTATGCCAGGCCTCGGCGACCCGTCGCGAGCTGCTGATGGTGCGCTTTGGCTCCTGTGTACGAGTAGAACGTTGATTCTCAGTTCTCCGGATTTCAGGGGCGCGAAAAGAAGAATAAGACGAATCTATCCAGCCCAACCAAAAGCGATGATCGGCGTGCTTAACATAGAGCCAGCGGCCGCGCACAGGCATTCTCCGCCCGGCGAACCAAAAGGCCACGCACTGTGCACACCCTGGTGATACCACGACGACCACCAGGACCGGGAACACCACCACCACCACCACCGCCACCACCACCAGCACAAGCCCAAGACGACCGGGACCCCGCGACCATCATGACCCACCGTTGGACCTCGTAGTGTGACACGCTGTTTGGGGAACAGGTGGTATCTGTATCTGTGATATTCTCATTCGATTCAGCGATGACAAGTCATGATCTCCTCTTCGGCTTCGCCTCGCTGGCTAGAAGTCTCTTGATTCCAGGCCTGGCTTTGCGAAGTTCTACAGCGAATCTGCGATTGCTTGGGATGACTGGGCCCCTGGCAACCGCTGGTGCCTTGTCATTGGCCTCAGGCATACATGGAGGCAAACATGCCTTTCGGTGATCACTAGCGACAGTAGAGTACGGGCTCTATCGGATGGAGCGTGAATTGCTTTAAGTCATCTGTAACACGCGGAGATGCTGAGGACATGCCACCAGCGTGCAAATGGCTTCCGACTCGACCACTTTCGTTCGGTTCCTGATTATTTGTTGCTTTTCAGAGTCACTCCCACCCCATATGAGTGCCCGGCAACGTTGCCTTCATCGGATACGACAGGATCCAGCGACCTGCCGCAGGCGCACTGGCTCTGACTCAAACTGCCAGTGTCCGCGTGCTGTTCCCGAGACAATAGCCCCACTTAGGCCCTCCTTACTCTCAAGTCTCACTGTTCCCAAAACTGCGGGCAACTAACACTGTGACACTGAGGGTTCCTACTGCAGCGTAAAGGGATTTGGCTGTTGGGCCCCAGGCGCTACTGTGGGCGCGCATGGCGGTTGCGCTGTGCAGTTCAGCGCGGCTTCTGGCGAAAATCATGTCCTCTCCAGAGTCCCACACCGGCGTCTCGAAAAGGCCTTGTTGCAAAATCCAACACAACGCGTACTCTGGCTTTTCTGGGTGGGAAACAGCGTTCGCGCTGCTACTTTGGCCTTTCAGTCCCTCGAGGTTGCAAAATCTTAGCAGGGCCACACTATTCACTCAGCGGTTTGGTGGTCGCCATCATAGTGAAGCCAGCTTTGCGGTATGAGCGTTGCAACCATCAGAGCGAATGCTTTGCTGCATCTGCCCCTGCGTACAACGCCCTGCAGCAGCTGAATTTCAGGCCCAATCTGTTCCAAAGCCTTCAGACACTCCGCATTCCAGGGTCACTGCAAACAGAGCACCCCATGACACCTTTCATCTTTATAGACTCAGACCTCTGATAAGGCTGTAATGCCTGATGCTGACCACCCGTGGCATGCCCGGTCTACCGCGACCCCTCAAAAGAAGCCTCGGCTTGACAGTGACGACTGTCGCCTCGGGAAGGTCGGTCCCTGGCTTGGCGCTGGGCGTGGGAGGAGAGAAGCAGACTCTCCAGTCTGAGGTAGACGGCTGGCCAGGCCTCTGACTCGGATGCTGAGGAAACCCCGCTTCAGAAGTTCTCCCAAACACAACTGGCGCATACGGTGCAAACCTGGCAGCGGCGCCTTTGTACTTTTCGGCGCTTACTGATGAGCCAGCGCCCATGGGGCGGGGCGGATTCAAGACTCGTTCAGCTGGTAAGCTAACCCGGCTAAGCCCAAGCCCTGACGATGCAAATTAGCCAGGCACGGTGCGACTTGCTTGCACTGTGCAATGATGGGTTTTCGACAACTCTGGCTGTCTGCTCGCCGAAGCCAGCTGACAGCAGCTCTTGTTCGGACGTCTGGGGCTTTAGGATCGCTTGAGTCGATGGTGCTGACAAACCTTGATGCTTCTCCCTTTATTGATAGTGTACGTAACGTGCAGCTAGCAGCTAGGATGTAGAGGCTCCTTCTGCTGGCGATTTTTCTGATAATCCCCTTACACATCTGAACTGCCATGCGCCCCCACTGTGAGAGGAAAAGAAGCTGTCACAGAGCCGGTGCGAAAGGCAAGGACGATGATGCCGGACATAGCAGGTATTTGTCCAATTGCTCAAAACACATCAGCTTCGAGGCTCAGGAAAAATACTCCATACACATTTCACTCTAGCCGCTACCACTGAGTGTTCCAATGCATGTGCGCTGTTGCAGCACGTAGACAAGGCGAGAGGAGCAGAGATCTCCGGAGCCCCTCGCCCTGATATCGGCTGTTCGCATCTGCTGCACAGGAATCGACAGACCCAAAAGCCTACTGCGAGGCCATGGCATAAGGCTCAATTCGAGCACTGCACGTTTATCTCGATGCTACCAAGTTTTGCAACCTCCGTTGGCGGGACGAGTGACAAAAGCCAAAGCATATGATCTCGCTGCAGCGACAACCGTGATTGATGACTGGCTCTCTGCTTGTTCATGAACATCACCTCGAATGCTGCAGCATTGAATGTTATGCTACTTCGACTTGTGCTGCCCGAGCACACTCAACGTCGCCAGCACGAGTACTATTGCTAGCTGCTAGTACCTGGTGCTGCTTATAAGCTGTCACTCCTGCCTTAACTATCACTCTTGCCGGTGCCCCTAGGCTCCCTCCTCCTCCTCCTCCTCCTCCTCCTCCACCACGCACTACTACTCCTGCTGCCGCTGCTGCAGCTGCTACTATTACCACGACCACAACAAGTACCAATTACTGCTACTGCGGCTGCTGTTGCGGCTGCTGGTCCCAGGCTGCTGCGACGACCACGACGTCATACATGTCTGACAACGTGCCTTGCTGTTCGATGCCCTGCTTACGGTTCGAGTTGGCCGGCGTCATGCCAAAACATCCGCCACCAGCACCTTTCTTTTTATGTCGTGCCCCCACAGCTAGCCCATGTCGAAGTCTTCGGGCTGTCAGGCTCTGCGTGTTGGGGGCCACCTGTGCGGAAACATCGCAGCTTCAACCGTTTATGTCTCTGCAAAAGTGCTCCGGTTGAGAGGAAAGCTTGGCGCATCCAGGACGCACACGTGGAGATTCGCTTCGTTTCTCGCGGGATGTCAAGGGCAAAGGCCATGCTGCCATGCTCGTCAAATTTGTTCACACAACTTGGGGTAGTGCCAGCCTTCACGCCTGACGAGATTGCTGACAAGACTCACACATGTAAATAGCGCTCTACTCTCCGCGCTTTCATGCTTTCTCAACCTTACTTGTCTGGCCGTGGCCACCAGTGGCAACATGAACCATGAAACTGCCGACTGACTCTTACATGTTTTGCCGTTGCTGGTTCTCCTGGCAGTGCTGCAGGCATTCTCTCGGTTCGATGAGCAACTAGTTGAGATAATGGCACTGGAGATGACAACCTCGGAAGTCCATCGCGCCTTTGTCGGCACCACCACGTGTTGAACGTCTAACTCAGAGCCAAGTCCCTTTATGTGCTGCCCGCCTCTCCATGTTACATATCGATGACGCCTGAGAGCTTCTGCATCTTGTTGAGCCTTTGCTTCGGCCAAGGATTCAAATTTTACTAGCGCCAGAGTATGCAAACACATTATAGCCTCAATGCATAAGGCCCAAGGCCATGATGATCAGTTCATACAGGATCATCCTCACGATCACCAGATTTCAGTCCAACTGGAGAAGGCCGTGATGAAGAGTTCATGCACGATCATCATCTTCATCATCATCAGCAGCATCATCAACTGCAAGCCCTGCAAAAGCTGTCTTCTGCAATGGCCATCTGTCTCCAGGAGACAGGTCGCTTTCCCGCGACGCTTGTCACAGCAACAGGGCTGAAGCTTTCGAGGTCGGAGTCGCAGGTCTGGATCTGGGCCCGGCGCAGAAGGTCACCTTGCTTGATGATCTCCACATACACCTGCCGCTGCGCTCTGCTAGCTTCTAGGCTTCTACGCCCCAGGCTATCGTAATCTATCGTAGCTTTGCTGGCCGAAGCTCTTTTAGCCATCCGATCAAGCGAATTTCGCATGCATTGCAGGGTGCCCGGCTTTCACCCCTATGCATCTCGATGAGCATTCCCACTCAGTGATGTTTGATACGACAAACTAAGCCCGTAACCCGAACCTTCACACAGTTCAACCCTCAACGTCTGTTCTGCCCTCCTTGGCTGCCTGGGTCTAAGACTTTCATTCAGAAGACGCTGAAAATGGCACCTACTGTGTAGTACAAGGTACTACTGCAGCCTGGTTTTGTTGCCACGAGTAATGATTGCTGGAGAAACTCTTCACCAACTATCTCGGACAGCTTCTGACGCGACACATTCTTGCATGTTCTCAGTATGTTGCCGGGCGCAAGGAGGGTGGGCAGGGGTGGAACTGCCTCACATGGTGTCCTCAACTCCACGAATCAGCCAAGAGCTCTGAATATGTTGCCTTCACAGCCTGAACCTAACTCCCACTCGGCTGAATTGCCCCCACGAGCTAAAAGCCCGCCTGACTTCGAGAGTCGGACTCGTTTGACTCCACAACACCGGCGACCTCAACTTGTGGCTCAGCGCGGCAGAAAGCAACGAAAAGGGTATCCCGTGTACCTTTCTGGCGTATCACATGAACAAACGGTAACAAACGATCTTAAGAAAGCAGAGAGCCGATTTCTCAAGCTGAACTTCCCTTTTCAGTCTCCAGCTTTGTCGATCTTGCACGTGAGCTTGCCGGATGAAATGAAGGACCTGACGTCTGCAAGCAGTCCGCGCAACCCTAACTGCGAACGAGTTTTGTCTTCGACAGCAACGTTTTTTCGGATGGATGGTCTCAGTTTTTCATCACAGCAGCAAAAGCTGCAGCAAGCTGTGCGACACACGATCGTAAATTCCATCCACAGGTCGTATCAAAATCAGCTCTGAACGTCGCGAAGGCTGGACTTGAACAACAGGCTGACAGTTCAGATTCTTGCAGTGTGGTGAGTTCTCTGTTTGTGCCTCTGTCTGTGTGTGTGCATGTGTGCTGCCGTGTGGGCCCGATGCAATGGGCCGAATGTCATTTCCGCAGCGCTGCGACTGTGAATACTGCCATTTTGACGACATCGTTGCTGCTACTAAGCTACTAGGCAACTGGCTCCACTTCGGAGCCTTCGGCCACACGTTTTCAAGGCTCGAGGCCGAGGGGCGAAAGCTCGCTGTCGATGAAGTTCGCGGAGACCCCAAACTCGTTGGCCATGGCCTGCACCAAGTCAGCTTGTGGAGTATTGAGGGATGGAGTGTTAAGGAATCATCTCGGCTAGCATAAGCATAGGCCCAGGCATCCCAGGCTGCATAGTATACACTAATGCAGTATATGTACATCTCCCAGCAACAGTGGGCTAGCAGTCAGCGGCAAGAACACAGGTCTACCCCATCGCGACTTGTCACCTGAAGACCCCAAGCTCTGAATACTAAACGGATTACTCCTTGGAGGGTTGGAGAGATCGGTTTTCGGGCATACCACCAGCAGCGTTATGCTCTAAGCTATAGTCCTTCGCCTCAAACTAAGCCGGCACGAATTACCAGACAAGTGCAGCCGTCCGTAGACACTCATCAATAAGCCTTCTGTTACTGGAATATCTACCGTTCCATTATGCACATGTCCATGTCCATGGGTACAACCAGTCCTAGTACCACTGTTGCCCATGTTGCCCACTGCTTCAATTCAAAGTTCTCCTGGCCTCCAACTTGACGGATCTGTAAGAGGCAAGGAACTGCCTGCTAGTGCCAAGGCTGGCGGCGTCATTTCGGGTCAGCTCTTTTTGGGGCTTTGGGCTGGGTGGAGTTCAGTTCTGTTTGCAGTAGCTTGTAAGTGCAACAATCCATCAGATTCTGAGCGGTTGTGTCAGCTCCAGCTGCAAGACGCAATGTTACACGCCTCCTGCTTTGAGAACAAGCAGCATGGTTCGGCAATAATGTTCTGGGCAGAATATGGCCGATTGGCTATGTACTGGCTTTTCGGCTGTCCCCAACAACAGCACATGCGCTGCACTGCAACACTGATCTGACTGACACTCGAGGCAATGCAGAACAAAGTAGAAGAGATGCACTAATTACTGCTGGCGATAAGCTTCAAGCGCTCTGCCCTGCAAGAACAGTGTGTTCTTCGCACACAATGTTTCGCACAGCAGACTGCTTTAGTTGTTATGTCTGAGCCGGAGTCTGGGGTGAGCGTGCAGTCGGATAACTTCTCCCGTCTTCTAAGCCAGTCCTAAACCCGGCTAAGCTCTGACAAGTTCTGAAGGTCCCGTGCACTGCACAGTGGCACTTTGGAATATATCTGCAAGTCTGCAGTGCATGTGTGGCCCACAAACTGAAGGTGGCTCTCAGAAGCACTGCCTTGCCTGTACGCGTTAAGCCTCATCATCCGCATGAAGTACTTCACGTGCCTCATGAGGTACCTGCCACGTAAGCCGCTTGGTCGGTTCCAAAAAAACCCTACAGGTCTGTGGACCCGCCCTCTACTCCTGCTGAGAACTATGCTATACTTGCCGAAACCAGTCGCCAACGGCCGATGGAACAAATTCGTCTTGGTCGGAGCTGGGGTTTGGTTCATCAAATAAATATATAATCAAAGTGATTCCAAGGGCGTTGGAGTACAAGCAGGACTTTGCAGACGTTTGGTCTCTTAGGTTGTACCGTGAACGGTTTCCGACGTTCAGTGTCGGCAGTTTGGTCGGTCTTCTTGCTGTTGCCGGTCGGCGTCTTGGTTGACGACTCTTCAGGCATTGCACCAAGACGCAACCGCGGTCTTGCTCAAGGCTCTGCGCACAGCTGTGACCGAAGGTTAAACCAATTAAGCCCTGCTGTCCCAATGGCCTTAACTCGCCTTCTACCCTCGAAGCCCTGAACCCTACAGCCCCGTACCATCAAGTGACAATCTCGCAGCGGTGGCGACATGGTTGGACTTCCGGTGTAGGTGCAAACCCAGGTTTAGGGCTCAGGCTTAGGATGAAAGTAAGCTTCGAGCTTGGGAAACGCTTAGCCTGATGTAGTCGCAGCAACATCTGAACCTCTAGGTTGAATCTGGAAGCAAACAGCCTGTCAAGCAGTCCGCAAACCCTGCACACTCAGTTTGAACCCCACACTACGTTACTTCCTTGAGGCGAGGATCTTTCGAGCTCTCTCATCTCCGGCCGTCTACCCCGACACGAGCTAGCTTCGGGTGTGTAGGAATGAAAACTTGTCTTCATCCCGACCACAACCACTATCAGTCTCTATCGGTATCACGACAAAGTAAGAAGCTTCTGTCATTTTTGGTCATGCAGCTGGGCCTATCGGCTCTAATGAGATCCACGACCGGAACGAAAGACTTCATGAACTCCTTGTACCGGCCTGGTCAGAAGTACTGTAAGAGCATTCATGCTCCGCATTTACGGCCATTTCGGGCTGCTTCCTTCTTGGAAGACGGTACTCTCTTGGAACTGAAAGCTTGACGGTTGTTTGGTATTGGCATATACAAGTGTCGGAGGAATTCGATCAGGGTTTTGGTGTATGCTATATGAGGATACAGGGATTAAAAGGGATGTTATCACTTGTTGTTACGTTCCGACCTCTATAATGGAGCCAGTTGGCGGCCAAACCCAAGGGAGTCATTGTAAAGTCCCTGGAGCCCACTAACCATTGGCGTAGCTCCAGAATCTCAGAAGTTGGCGGCGGAAGCGCGTTTTGGGATTCGGGGTTCGGTTTGCTGCTGAGACATGAGCTTCGGCGGCTACCGCCCGAAAACCTTTCCAAGTTAAACCCTGGCCACCATAGCTTGACCTACAAAGCATTTAAAGCATCTCCAGCTTAACTTAAATTTCCAACCCAGCTATAGAGCCTTGAAGCCTCGAAACCTCACATCTGCTTCGCCAAGCGCGAGGCAGTAGAAGTAGGACTCCAGAAACTCCTGGAGGTTGGGTGTCTCCTTGATGACACTGAGAACCTGTCGCGGTGGCAAATATGGCTAAGAGGCCCGTTCCGTCGACCGGTGTTGTCGTTGTTGTTGGTGGTGGTCGTTGTTGTTGTTGTTGTCGTTGTCGTCGTCGTGGTCGTGGCCATAATCGTTGTCATTGTCGTTGTGGTTGTGGTGTGGCTGTGGTTGTGGTACTTGTTCTTGTTCTTGGTGTTTGGTGTTGGTGTTGGTGTTGGTGTTGTTGTTGGTGGTGGTGGTGGTGATGGTGGTGGTGTTGCTGCTGCTGCTGTTGTTGCTGCTGTTGTTGCGCTGTTGCTGCTGCTGTTATTGTTGCTGGGGGGTGCTGCGGCTGTTGTTGATGCTGCTGCTGCAGCTGCTGCCGCTGTCGTCGTCATCGTTGTTGGTCATGGTCATTTTGAACATCCAATGTCAAAGGCAAGGCACGGTGGATATTCATAGTTTACACCTATGCTGCTGCTGCTGCCGCCGCTGCTGCTGCTACTTCTACTAGCATTATTATCATTATTATTACGACGACGACGACTACTACTACTACTACTGCCACTGCTGCTGCTGCTGCTGCTGCTGCTGCTACTGCTACTGCTACTGCTACTGCTACCACGACGACGACGACCACGACCACACGACCACCATCATTGGACCTGTGATGTTGTGATCCTGGATTGCCAGGTCGGGCCTCCGGACTGCTAACCAGCTGGTTCCGCACAGTGGGCCGATCCATCGACACCTCACTGCCACCAGGGCCACCAGGGCCACCAGGGTTCAAGGTCAAGCGTGTGGCTTGGGCTCCAATGCAGCCAGCATGCGATGCTTGGCACACTGTATGCTAAACGTTTGCAGATATCCACACGCAAAAGCTATGTGGGCTTTCGGTTGTCCGACGATCTCTTCAGTTGGAGTCATGAAACTGCTCTGTAGTAGAGATCTCACAAGCGATATTCCCAGCAGTCATCGAATCGAAGCATTCAAGGCATGCCTTGTTGCTGAGGTCGGGAGCAAGTGGGGGGAGCGAATGGCGTAGACAAAAAAAAGCTGACCAAACTACGAGCCGGGCCATGGCGACTATGACAGCATAGAAGACGAAGTCCTGACACTCTGCAATGCTTGCGAGTTCCCGTTTACAGTACCGAAAGCCGAGTTCCATGTGAGACTCCTTGGGTCATTATTTTATTTCTGTTCTTGGAATACTGGGAAGCACGGCCAGCAGAGCTACAGCAAATCACTCTGTGCTGTTTAGGCGCACTTCCCAAAAGAAGCTGTGCTTCGGACAACAGGCTAATGCTTGTACAAGTATGGCTGAGAGGGTCGGCATCTTGATGCTTGACCTAGAGCAAGAACTATTTTCCTCGGCTCCCGTCGTCTCTCGACGTTGCAGATTCGGTCTCCCCAATCCCTTTGCAACGGGGGTCCTTGAATTCCACCAGTTCCGTGGCTGTGAAAGTGGGCATAACGTTCAGGAAGAGCTTTGCGGCCTTCGCACGTGCAACGGTTCTCGGACCGAGCGCTTGGGACTTCGAGAGTTTCACACCTCGTGCAAGGCTCGAAAACTTCTCCTAGACTCACCTATCTGTACAGGTGTGTCTGGGAAGGGGACGAAGCCCGAGACTCTGAACACACTGGCTCGTGCGTCGCACTTCCAACCCGAATAGATTAAAGTGATTAAAGGCCTCAGCTCGTGTGAACCGCGTACCCCAACACCATGCCCGAAGTCTTCCGAAGTTCAGGCCCTGCCCTCCCGAACTTGAACCGTACCATCAGATAAATGCCACCGCTTAGGCGAGAGACACTCCCTTCTAGGTCTTTCCAGAATGCCTGGAAAGAGTCTCCATCCTTCTTGGACTTTGTCAATGGACTTTCTCCTTACACAAGTTCTCGAAGCCTCCCCCCCCCTTCCTCAACTCTGCCACACAGAAATCTAGAGCCCTGATGGATCTGCCTCCTTCCAGCTCCTGGAGATCATCAGGTAGATGCCCTCGTAGACCTCCACTCACCCGGCTTCCCCACTTGGCACTTCGGCTCCAGATGAAGCTTTCCGAGGCTAGCGGTACTACATCAGAAAGGGACTTTGCTGAAACAGAAGACTCCTGCCTTGAGCTTGTTCCGCCTCTCCCAATCACCTTTCCACGGCTCACAAGCAAAATAGGCAAGTAAGGCTGGGCTGTGTGATGCTGTGTGCAAGGCTGTCGATCCGGCTTGATCTACCTAGTTTCATATCCATCGAACTTACCTGCCGCACGCATACTTCTGGTGAGTAGAGACCACCGCAGCGGATCGGCCTACGTCGCAGAGTATCCGACCCTCCATAGTCGGAGTCACGCATCGGCGCGCGGGTCTGTATGGCATGTGCAGCTCCTAACATCACGCAGGCTGCAGTCCGCCTCCCTTGCCCAGCTCTGTCTTGGCACGATCGATGTGCTTCTTCATCAGGGCCTCAAAGAGAAGGCTCAGCATGCCACCATCTCTACACGAAAGGGGGGAACAGGGTCCAGGCTGTGTCGTCGAAGAAAAAGGCAATTCGGATGACCTGAGCTCGTGCAAGCTTCGGATTTAGCCCCTAAGGCCCTAGAGTCTATGAACCCCCTATCCAGATATCCTGAAACCAACGGAAACCGGCGCTCAGGCATCCGTCCAGGTGTGCTTTGCAGGAGGGTGGTAGCATTGGTTTGATGCCGTTCGCAAGAGCAGTCTTTTTTCCTGCGTTCGCTGGATCCCGATCCTGATGCCCTTAATTGCCCCTGCATTGGCCCTACATACACCTCCCACGACAGCATCCGCGAGACGCGATAAGGTGCAGTCTAGATGCAGTGAGGATGTTGTCCAGCTTCGCGCCGACGCCCACTGTCTTCGCAAATGCTTCCTGCGACAAGAGCTGCTGACAACATGACTCCGGGTACAAGGTGCCCAAACGGAGACATCTTCTGACGAGGGCAAGGTATGCTATCGTCCAAGAGCACCAGCAACTTGGCCCCATTGAACTGACCACCTAAGTACACTCTTATGATTGCCATCGAAAAATCCGAAAATCCGGTCCTCGTAGCCTTTGATGGCCTGCTCCTGTGCACGACGGATGCGGGGGATGGGAAGCACTGACTGACATGTGTTCCTGTCTCCTTGCGAAGGGGACTGCCTTACCGCATTGGAGTGATACTGCTTCGGGCATCGGCTTGCATGCCCACTCTGGATAGGGCGCTGGCTTCTGGGACTTCTGGGGAATGGCACAAACGGCTCGTTTCGCATTCTGACTACGGTGCTTGGTTGTAGTGTTCGCGACGCCGGGCCTTGTCTCCGATCCGATTGAAGAAGGTCGCTTTGGCGAGGAGCGCATCACGAATCCTTGCCATGAAAGGTCGACTTCAAAGAGGAAAACAGTCCAATCTCGTAGAGCTCATCGCCCCGCTGCAAAAACCATGTTCACAACACAACGAGCCTTAGCTGTACCAGCATCCTCATCATACTCTTTGGTACGGTTCTCTCGCCGCCTAGTTGATACAGAAGTTAGAATTGCTGCACAAAAGACACGTCTCGAAAGCAAGACGTTGGTCTCGTGGTTCTGTCCAGCACTATTTTAGATGCTTCGGGCGTCTGGTATTTGGCTGCATCAGGCCTCCTACAAGAGGAATTTCAGTTCTGCAGGCATACAGATAAAAGTGGCTACCAAGGCCCAAAGCCCCGACCTCAAATATCACTCTCAAGTGTCACGTGCTCGCTATCGACTCTCAATACAGAGAATGCGCACTCTGTAGCAACAAACACTATAGATAAGGTATAGATCTATATCGAGGCCGGTCTTATATACACAAGTCTTTCCAGCACTTGGTGGCATCTGTGGAGCGGGCTCGATGTCACCAAGATTTTCCTTGGCGTCCTTAATCTTTTCTTCGAGAGTTGCCTGGCAAGTCGAGGGTCACCATGCTACATCTAACAGTGCCGAAATGGCAATCAGTAGCCGTGAAGACTCCCCATGCATCGACATGATCTGGATACTTGAAAGCCCTTTGCCGTGAAGCTGAATATTCCAAATAGGCCCTACATCCCATAAACTAGATCCCGGCACTCTGCATGCTGATCCACTATGCCCCTGCGCCCTGTAGGCACTTGTTTGTTCCAGACATGATCACACTGTAAGGAGGGTCAAACGAAACTCTAAAATTGCGACTTATTCGTGGAACTGCTCTCAAGATAATTTACATTGTTATGTGATAGATCTCAAGCAGTGTGGTAACACCGAGAGGCTCCGTCTATTCTGGTTCCTGCTGCCGTTGGTGTTGTTGTGTCGCACTGCAGGTTTCGGTGCTCGAGGTAGTAGTAGTAGTAGTAGCAGCAGTAGTAGTAGTAGCTGTTGTTGGTGTGGTCGTTGTGGTCGTTGTGGTTGGGGTTGCTCTTGCTGTCGCTGATGCTGTCGCCGTCGTTGTCGCTGTCGCTTTGCTGTCGCTGTCGCTGTTGCTGCTGGTGGTGGCGTTGGCGTTGGCGTTGGCACTGGCGTTGGGGTTGGTGTTGGTGCTGCTGCTGTTGTTGCTGCTGTTGTTGTGTTGGTGCTGCTGCAGGCGTTCTTTTTGTTGCTGCTGGGTGGTTGTTGCTGCTGCTGGCAGCAGTCTGTGGTTATGGCTCTGGTTGTGGTTGCGGTTGGGGTTGGTTGCTTGGTTGCTGCTGGCGGATGATTAATCGGTTGTTTGGTTGGTTTGTTGGCGTGCTGCTTGGTTGCTTGCTTGGTTGGTTGGCTGGCTGGCTGGCTGGTGTCGTTAATGATGGTTAGTGGTGCTGCTGTTGCTGTTCTTGTCATTGGCTTGGTTGGTTGGTTGGCTGGCTGGCTGGTGTCGTTAATGATGGTTAGTGGTGCTGCTGTTGCTGTTCTTGTCATTGTTGAAGATCTGGTCGTCGTCGTTGTTGTTGTTGCTGTTGCCGTTGCCGTTGCCGTTGCTGTTGTTGATGTTGCTGCTGCTGCTGCTGGTGTTGGTGTTGTTGTTGTCGTTGTCGTTGTCGTTGTCGTTGTCGTTGTCGTTGTCGTTGTCGTTGTGGTTGTTGTTGTTGTTGTCATTGTCTGTTGTTGTCGTCGTTCCTGTTGTTGTTGGTGGTGTTGTTGTTGTTGTTGCTGTTGTCGTTGTTGTTGCTGTTGTCATTGTCGTTGATACAACTGAAAGACCGCGACCATGACCGCACCACGAGCAGCAGCAGCAACAGCAGCGGCAGTGGCAGCGGCAGCGGCAGCGGCAGTGGCAGC
>BGNK01006352.1:0-16050 GCA_003297005.1 Symbiodinium sp. clade A Y106
TGTAGTATAGCTTCTTTTGCTATCACATGGCTTATACCGGATGTTGTTGTCTTATTATCAACAAAGGAGAGAGTCACATTATACATAAAGGTTCCTGCCTCATATATATATATACATGTACACATATTTCTCCAAGAATGTCTCTGTATATGCACACACACGTATTTGTTCATTTATTATTATACATATATATATATGTACATACACATTCGTGTTTATATGTAGGTGCTTGCTTGTACATTTTTATTGCTACGCACACATACATACATGGCCCCAATCAGACAAGTCCCAAGATGTGCCGCAATCTATACCTGATAAGCAGAGATGCACATCAGCGGCGCTCGCATCCAAAAGGATCGTCACTGCCAGTTTCCAGCAGCTCCCCTCCTGCAGACTGACTTTCGAACGGCAGCGCATTTTGCGAAGTGCGAGAGCAGCAAGACTCGGTAACTTCGAACCTCTGCAAGAACATGTCAACAGAAGCTAAAACCGGACTTTCGAGAGTGCTTCGCCAACTCTGCAGCCCCCGACGGCTCGCTGTACGCGACAGTGAAGCCATCGACTTCGGAAGCACTCAGCCTCAATCGGTTCACTGGGGCATGTCACTTGACAAACCCTGCAGGAGTCCTCGCAAGCCGCCAGGCCGAGGTTCTGTGTCTTTTCCTGGAAGTCTGGCGACCTGCTGTGGACTGGCAGAGGGTCAGGGAGCCTGGCGTGGGTCCGCAAAGTTTATAGGGTGTTTGCCGGAGTTGCCTTTGCAACCTTTAGCGGTTTCTACGACAATGACTACAACTCTGACGACAAATACTAGAACACCACTGCCACGGCTGCTACCTCTATTGATGCCACTACTACTACTGCTGCTGCTGCTACTACTACTACTACTACTGCTCCTATACTCCTACTCCCACTCCGACTCCGACTCCGACTCCTACTAAGTCCTATACTACTACCACCACTACTTGACCTCCTACTCCTCCTCCTCCTCCTCCTGCTCCTGCTATCTACTCCTCCTCATGCTCCTAGTCCTACTGCTACTGCCTACTGCTACTCCTGCCGCTCCTACTGCTCCTACTACGACCCCTACCCCTACTACTATTAGCCACCGGCACCACCACCACCATCACGACTACGACTGCGACGCTACTCCTGCTCCTATATACTGCTTCTGGTACTCCTGCTACATCCTGCTACTACTACCATCGCTGCCCTTGAAACATGAGTAGTATGAAGTGTCTCGCATGCTTTTGCGCTGTTTGTTGATGCTGGTGCATCTATGGCAACCATCATGGTAAGGCTACCACTGCTGCCTCTGTTACTGCTTCATTCGAATACACTGCTGCCACAACCGACATGTAGCTTCATGAACACCGCCATCCTTGCCGTAATCATGAGCATGGCGATGGATGGACGAAGCAGCCATATCCAGTACTGCATGCAAAGATGAAGACAACTGTCACTTCACGCGCTTCTGTATACCCCTCGCGCAGGTTCCAACACGAAGATGGCCGATCTTGCGACCAAGACGCCCCAGCTGAAAAACCTGCAGCACACAACGCCACGCGCCTCAGGCAAGCCGCTGGCACATCGAGGCTGCAAACAACAAGAAATGCAGGGTTGTCACTCATGTGGGTGCTTTAGAAGTTCAAAACAAAATATTGGTAGTGTCTGCAAGTCTTGCCGGACTGCATCGGTGGTGTACGTACATTTATGAGGATACAGCAGCGCGCGCGGATCAGGCAAAACCCTATCCGACCCATCCACGAGTGTCGTGATGGTTGTGATATGCAATTAAAGTCTGTTGCAAGCATCTGCACGTGTCCTCAGTTGCCACATACTTAGGTACATCGATACATGGATACATACATACATGCATACATACCTAAATACATACATACAGGTAGTTCTGCGTTCCACTACCCTGACACTGTCATCTTTTCTTCATTTGCAGACGGCGCGAGCTGAGTCTCAGCTCCGAAATGTTCTTGGTACAACACGCAGGCAGCAGGGCCGAACCGTGCATATCATATGTTACGTGTACCCGCATATGCTGCATCTAAATCAGTCTATATACAGGCATATGCGTGCTCATCTCTTCGCCCAGCCCCTTCTGGTCCGGGGTGGTGCCTTCAGTTACAGGCACTGCCCCACAAGCCAGGGGAATACTGTTGGAGAGTCTGCGCAGCCAACAGGGGATCAGCTGAGCGTGCTTTTTCCCTTAGTCTTGCTGCCGGTGCGTGTGTGCGTGTTTGGTTCGGCCACCCCGCACCCCAAGCCCTTCTCCGAGCCCAGCTTAGTACCCGTGTGAGGGATCACATGGGGAAGAGCTTTTGTTCCTGCGAAGTGGGCTGTCTTGCCAAGTGCCCGAATCCAACCCAAGGCGTGCAGCTCGGGGGGCGGGCCCATGGAGGTTCGAGTGGCACTTTTCCCTGCTTGGATTGAGGGGCTCGAGCGTCGAACTCTTGCCGGATCTCCCCGATGACGAAAACGGAGGGGGGAAGAGATGGCGGGAGGGAACGTTTCCGTTCGGCCGGAGTGCACCCCAGGCCATCCACTCACTCACTCACTCATCTCTTAACCCTGATATGCATCAGTGAATACAATTGAATACAGCTCCAGATGTCAATATGAACATGAGCTGACATGAACATGTTCTCGTGGGAAACGCACATACCTAGACAGATGAATCGGCTCATGCAGGCGGGTACACTTTGGAGTTTTTGCTTGAAGTTGCATGCACACGCTCATGATTCTATGTGCATGAATAGTTATAGTAGCCATATGTGTGTCTCTGCACAAGCTGTGTCGATCTCTTTGCTTGGGGGGCATCTGGAGGAATGGCTGCTTCTCAAACTCTGACCGAAAGAATCAGACACTTCCCAGTTCATTCCGCCGACTGAGGCGGGCCACTCCCACGCTGTGCTGCAGCAATGGAGTGACTGTTGGCCATCTCTTGGCTGTAGAGGTTCTGATGGCATAGGGCCTGGGTATACTCAGGGGGACCTTGCATCCAAACTAGGGTCGAGGCTTGAGGCTTAGCATACTCGGCCTCAACAACGCATCGATTCCCCAGCGATATACTTTTCGGCGAGCCGGGACCTCGTTGTAGATAGGATCGCTAAGTTTTACGTGCTTCAAGGACAAGAGCTACCGGAAATCAGCAGCTGGGAAAATCTAACAACACTACGTAAGTTCTGAGTGCAACTGATCCGAGCAAAAAAACGATGAGCTAAACTTTCAGCACACAGGCCGCATCCTGAACCGTCCAAGAACCACTGGACACATGCTCACCTGTTGAACAGCGGCTGTCAACCTGTTGAACAAAAACAAATGGCGAATTCTGAAATCACTATGGGCGAACTTACAGTTGCTTCGTCCCGAACATCCGAACCCACTTACTTCTCAATAGCGTGTTTGTGTGTGTGTGTGTGTGCATGTGTGCTTCGCGACAGAGGGCATCTTTCTGGCCCCGCGCATCTCTCGGTTAGCCGTCTTGCAGAGCACTAGAGCACTCCCCCCAGTTCTATGCCCAGACACTCGCCCTAATTCCAGGACTTTGCGCCAATGCCCCGCATTCTCCACAGAGAGTAGAACCTGATCCAAGCAGTTTTTTGGAGACAAATCTTTTAAAGCCCAAAGCTCAAGGCTATTCAGGCTTTAAGCTTACTTCTCTGAAGTGTGAGGTGTCACGGCAATCAAGCTCAACGGACCATTAAGGATTTGGGCTGTGGGGATTACGTTTCAGTAACTATATCAGGGGTGGAGAGATTCTACATCGAAGCATGCCATGGGAAGATGACAGTTTGAACCGAGAGACTGCGCGGCAGCAGCCGAAATCCGGGATCACCTCGGCTTCGTTTCTTGCCCTGGCTTGGAACATTCGCGGTTCCGGCCTGTCACTGCAATACATCGAAGACAGCTTGCTCTTCGCGTACAAGCTGAACATACCGTACATGCACAGCCCATCAGAAAACCGGTACCCTGCTGCAAAAATTGAAGTGGAGGCCTGAAGTGTTCCACTGCAGCAGAAGTGCCAAAACTTCCTTCGTTCTTGGTCTTTCGGGCCTTATCCTACGCTTGGGGTAGCCAGAATAGCAACAATGCGACAGTTGTCGTAGGCCGGAAGGTAGATACGTGAGAGGGAGGTTGGCAGGTCGGGAGATGCGGAGGTCGTCCGCTCGGTCGGTAGGTAGGAATAGCGGTAGCAGCAGTAGCGATAGCTGTAACAGAAGCAGTAACAGTAGCTGCCGTAGTAGCAGCAGTAGCCGCAGCATGCGGAGTAGCAGTAGTTGTAGTCGTCGTGGTCGTGGTCGTCATAGTCGTCGTCTCGTCGCAGTCTCAGTCGTCGTATCCGTAGCCTTAGCCGTAGCGGACTTCGTGTAGCACAATTCGTCGTCGTCCTCGTCGTAGTAGTAGTGGTAGTGGTAGTGGTAGTGGTAGCGGTAGTGGTAGAGGTAGTGGTAGTGGTAGCAGTAGCGGCAGCGGTAGCGGTAGCGGTAGCCGTAGTAGTAGTAGTAGTAGTAGTAGTGGTAGTAGTGGTAGTGGTAGTAGTAGTAGTAGTAGTCGTCGTCGTAGTGCTAGTAGTCGCAGCAGTGGTAGTAGTGGTAGTAGTAGCAGTGGTAGTTGTAGTAGTAGTAGTAGTAGTAAGTGGTAAGTAGAAAAAAGTAAGTAGTAAGCAGCAAGCAGTGAGCAGTAAGCAATGAGCAGTAAGCAGTAGGCAGTAAGCAGTAAGCAGTAACTAGCAAGTTGTATGTAGTAAGCAGTAAAGCACTGAGCAGTAAGCATTGAGCCGTAAGCAGTGTGCAGTAAACAGCAAGCAGTAAGTAATAAGTAGTAGGAAGTAGTGAGTAGTAAGTAGCAAGCAGTAAGCAGCAAGCAGTAACCAGTAAGCAGTAAGTAGTAACTAGTAACTAGTTAGTAAGTAGTAAAAGCATTACAAGTAGTGAAAGTATAGTAGTGAAAGTAGTAGAACTAGTAAAGAGTAAGTAGTACGTTGTAAGCGGTACGTAGTAAATAATAAGTAGCAGGTAGTACTGCTGGTAGTAGCAGAAGTAGTAGTAGTAAACGTAGTAGTAGCAGCAGCAGCAGTAGTAGCAGTAGTAGTATAGTAGTAGTAGTAGTAGTAGTATAGTAGTAGAAGTAGTAGTAAGTAGTAGTACGTAGTACGTAGTCCGCAGTCCGTGGTCCGTGGTCCGTAGTCCGTAGTCCGTGGTCCGTAGTAGTAGTAGTAGTAGTAGTAGGAGTAGTAGTACGTAGTGGTGGTGGTAGTAAGGTAATAGCGGTAGTAGAAGCAGCAGTAGTGGTAGTAGTAGTAGTAGTAGTAGTTGGAACAAAAGTAGTAAGACGGTGGTGGTGGTGGTTGTGGTGGTGGTGGTGGTGGTGGCGGTGGTGGTGGTGGTGCATATACGTGTATATCTGTACATTAACAAAATGAATATATATATATATATATATATATATATATTATGTATGCATGGGGGAAAACTTGCATGTATGTATGTACGTATGTATGTATGCATGTATGCACAAATGTATGCATGCATCTGTGTATGTTAGTAAGTATGCACGACAAGAGGTAGGTATGCATGTATGTATGCATACATACACATGCATACCCACATACAAACATACACCCATTCATGTCGTGTATGCATACATGCATAAATGCATGAACGACATAGTGCGTGTACACATGTATGTATTATGTCTGTATGCATGCATGCATGCATGCACGTATGCATGTTTGTATGTATGTGTATATGTATGTGTATGTGTATGAGTATGTACATGTGCACGTGTGCGTGTACGCGTATGTGTCTGTGCCTGTGTCTGTGTGTACGTGTACGTGTACGTGTAGGTGTAGGCGCAGGTGTAGGCGCAGGTGCAGGCGCAGGTGTAGGTGTGTAGGTGTATGTGTAGGTGTAGGTATTGTGTAGGTGTACGCGTATGTGTATGTGTATGTGTGTGCATGTGAGCATGTATGTATGTGGGTTCGCATGTACGTGTGTACCTGTGTCCGGGTATATGTGTCTGCGTGTGTATGTGCATTCACATAGGTCCATGTATACGTGCATGCACATGATTTTGTACTGCTGATTACACCGATCCTGATTCAGACTCATCATAGCACCCGGACTAGCGAGTGCAGTGCTGTAGCATAATCAGAGAAAACGAATGGGTGAGCCATGGTGAGCCCATGAGAAAAGGATTCGGGAACTGAAAAGGGAAAAGGGGAAGGGCTCAAACTCCAAATGCAACGAAGTCAAGAGAAGCCTCTCCACGTCGGTTTTGCATCAGCCATCTTTCGGTGACTCTGAAAGCATGTCGGAAAGAAAGCAAAAAGCAAGGGCGTGCGGAAACACTGGGCCACCAACCCTGCGACAAAGCATCATGTCGAGGAGGCCGGCTGAGGCTCGCCAGGCACCCAGGCCTGGAATCGCAACTCGCTTGGGCTAAAATACCATAGAGACCGAGAAATGGCTGTCCATGATTTGGACAGGTTGTGGTTGACTGCATATCCACAGAACAAGTCGCATGTTAACGCACTCGAATGGTATTTAATTTTAATGTTGTACGCCAAATCTTGCACCGCGATAACAATCCAGGCACCAGGCACCCGACGAGACACACACAGACACACAGACAGCGAAGGGGTTCAAAAAACACATGCACGCACTCACACTCACACGCACGCGCACACGCGCACGCCCACGCCCACGCCCACTTAAAATCGCACCCACACCAACATCCCGCATCCACCCCCCTCCTCACCACCCACTCACCCCACACAGCCACACACACTTTCTTCAAGGTAAAGCGCACTACATCGATGGATTTCCGTTCGGTTACAGAATGCTGGATGCGTCTCCTTGTTTGTAGCGAGTTATGTCCTGAGAAAATCATGCTCATGAAAATGGCTCAGATTGCCGCAAACGTACATGCGAACTGTGCACTCTCAGCAAAAGCTGGAGGTCCTGACATGAAGCAACAGCGAAGATAACCATACACAGCGAAGATGCTAGTTGCCTGGTTACGTTCACGATGTCAAAAGTCCGCTGGCAGGTACGTCAGGGTGATCAGCCCCGATATCCGCATTTGCTGTGGCCGCTTCGTTGGACCATCGCACACAGCAAGTGGATGGTCCCCCTGCTGCAAAATTCAATGACGTACTCTCTTTGGCTGCAAAGCAAACTGGCACATCATTGACGTCCCTTATTGCGAAACCGACAAGACATGCTGCACTCTGGCTGCATAATCAAGCTGACAAATAACTGACATGTTGCAAGGAACTGAAAGATCGAGAAGTACGGTTGCGTATGTCATGATTCGGTTCAGCTGCAAACGATTAGAAAGTTACCTCCTTCAGTCCATGACCGAGGACCGTACACAGTACACACGGACACAGACACAGACACACACACACATACACACACACACACGAACGAACGAGCACGCACTCACACAGACACACACACACACACACATGCGCGCACACACACACACACCCGCGGACAGACAGACAGACAGACAGACAGACAGACAGACCGACCCGTGCGCGGACATGCACGCAAATACCCGCGTGCGCAGGCGCGGGATGTTGGATCTCTGCTCGTCTGCTCGGTAGGTACCGCCATTTGTGGGAACGTTGGAACGGTCGAGCGCGGAGGCTGGACAGCAGAAGCTCAAACTCGACCTTCTCGACTGATTCATGGGCCGCTGGAATGTACTGCCGTGCTGAGGCATGTTAAAACGGGAATTCCAAATTTACTCAACTTCAAAGCCCGAAGGCCCTCAGGCAAGCAGCAGGCGTCAATGGCGGCTCCATATGTCACGACGTCAGCACAGTTGTGACTCTCCTCAGAGAGGGCTGGCCGGATGATATCCCACAAGTGTCTTCTGACGCGAGAGCATCCCGCGCATATGAATTGTGATCGTGCAAGGCTCCTGTTCCTATAGATTCTATAGTCACCTCAGTTAGCAGAAAGAAAGACTGTAGAGATATAGAAATCTTGAAAGGATATCTAACTTAAACTGGAGCCAACCCTGCATAGCATCAGGTAGTCTCCGTGCTGCTGCGCAGATCTTCGCTCTTGCCAAGAATGCATACACGTCTATACGGATTACAGGGGCTCAAAGATACCAAACGGAGTTCTGGGCTACTGTACCTGCATCTCACAAAAACCTGAGAAAGAGCAGACCCACTCTGACTGCCTGCTCCACAACTCTGCAACTCTGCTGCTTGGAGCTCTCCTCCAACACTGCTAGTGCTGGCTGCCAGAGGGACATCCTGCAACACTGCGCAGATTAGGCTGTCAGATCACATGGCTTTTATACTCTTGTTGGCATCCGAACTTGCAAGTCGGGTCTTGATCCTTAGAAGGAGCAGTGACTGGACGGAGGCTTTCGAGATCCGGTTCACCCGCAGCTGCAATCGAACGTCTCAAATCCACGGACATTAAGTCCAAGGCTTAGACGGCTTGGTATACTTTCAGCTCCGTACACAGGGAACCTAGCGGCTCTGCACCTTCGGGACCCGCCTTGCCAAGACCGAGATGACAGCAGCGTAGGTTACAGTTGTGGGCTGGGCTCCTTAACCACATGACCGCACGTCGTACGCACCATGCACACAGGCACTCTGGCGGCTGGAGTCTGCAGATATTGAGGCTCTGATTGAGGGCTTGACGCCTTTTGCAAAACTAGGGTTCTGGGTGCGTTGCTGCTGCGGACAACAACAATCAGGCGTTGCTGCTGCGGACACTACGATTAAGAAAATGCCCTGTGATCCGCTTCAGATTGCGCGTACAATCTCACAGCGTCCGCACGCTCGGAGAAGACTTTTAAATTTTGGAGCTGTCATGTGCTGGAGAACTGTGATAGATGCTAGCCACTAGCCACTGTTGGCCACTGTGCAGTCGCATGCCCATCAAAACACAGTACAGCCAGTCTGTGCCGACGCCATCAGATAATGAACCCGCAGAACCTCTCGACCAAGTTTGGAACCACAGCATCCTCGGCTAGACATGGAGTCGAAGGTGCTCCTGAGTCACAGAGCTCCAGTTGTGGGAATTTCTGGGCATTTGGATGAACAGAACTTACAGACACGCTGTGAAGTAGGGCTTCGAACACCCAGCTCAGGGTCTATGCTAGAGGGATATAGCTATCTAAAGCTTCGGGACAAGGACTTTGCGCTTTCAGGTCACTTGTCGGAGCTCTCGCCCCAGCCGGACTGATGGCGGACCTCCGAATAGCATCCTTCCGGTGCACCTGTCCAACAACCAAACTTAAACAGTCCAGTGCACCCTGGCCGGACAAAGCCGGATCTTGCGAGCGGGCCCTCCAATCCTGAACTGCATTAGGCCCAAGTTCGAGTCGCTTTAAAAAGCTGGTTTCAGAAGTTAGGGTCTCTAGACCAGCATGTTCACAGTGTTTCAACTCACGACGTCCTCCCACCCACTGTGTTTCCCATCTCTGCATGCTCATCTTGAGTCATGAACATATATATGTCTGACAAGAGGTGATCATAGTCCGTGTGTGTCGCCTGCATAAAGCGTCAAAACGACCGCCACGTACTCCTGCCCGGGCTTCGCGATACTGCGGAGCCGGTTCTAAATAATCAGTCACGCGGCATTGTGGGTGAGACGTTGCAAGATCAGACACTTGCACAGCAGGGGCAACAATCTGCTGCATAGCCCTTGTCGAATTTAGAGCTCCGGCTGCGAGGTTCAAAAAGCCTCAAGCTCTGAATGATATGCATTCTTAATAAAATGCGAGCAGGATCCGTCCGACGATGCATTAATCTCGCAGGTCATGAACATCCTCCTGGTAGATGCCTCGCTGGAAAGATGTCTGGGTGTTGGCAAGCATTAGAAGCAGCACCTCCTGAAATTCACTCGAGCGAATCCCTGCCAAGGTCATCGAGGCACAGAGCTTCGTTGTGAAATTCATGGTTAGGTAGAAGGTGCATTCAAAATGCCAAGGAAGAACTCCACGTAGCCTTAGCAGATACACGAGCCCATAGACGCCAAAAACGACTACGAGGGCTACTGCAAGCAGTGGGCGTCCAAAGAGATGCCCATCGGGGTTGTCCTTCCTCCAGAGCTTCACCCACATGATCATGTCCCAGGAGGCCTTGAAGTACATGAGAAAAGACACGGTCACCACAATGTAGCGGACGTAGGCGAGTGCAATGAAATTGGCACACCACGCCAAGGTCATGTAGACGTTTGTGACGACCAGGGGCAGTGAGACCTCGTATGCTGGACGTCCGAGAGAGACCTGACCCGCCAGGATAATCAAGATAGGCACATTAATCAACCACTCGGCGAAAAAGACGGTGTACACTGGCATGCCCTCCAGGTCAGGATTGTCCGATACAGATGCATGTGCAAACCAGGCAAAGCTTCCTGCAAAAAAACACATGTTTTCCAAGATGAGCACGGCAAAGGTTGTGCAGAGCAGCAGGGACGGAACCAAGGACTCTTTGATGTTGGGAATCAGGCTGAGGGCTTTCTTGGCAGTCCTGTAGGTCAGGATGACGGAGGCAAACTCGTGCAGGAAAATCGCCGATAATGCTGCTGTAATGAGTGCACTGTACGGTGTCAGATCTGATGCCGTTCCGTGCTGGTCTTGGCACTTCTGCAGATCGGAGCACAGAGAAGGTCGCAGGATGGCGTAGCACAGGCCAACCACAAGCAAAGTTATGACGACCCAGGAGGTCTTCCGAGTCAGAAGCTGCTTGAGCATGAAACTGTCGGTCACCTTAGCACTGCTCTCGCTTTTCTTAAATGCTGATGTGCGCAGCAGCATCCCTGAGATCCCATGAAGCCCGAAACCCTATCCAACCTAGAATGTTGTCACATGCAAGAGACTTCCTCTTTCACCTCTCGGTGGACAGGACCAACTTTGATGGACTGCAGGGAACTGGCTCCCATTGTCGTCGCTCCCGTGCCATGGTGCGTCAGCCTCTCACAGCTTGAAGGCTAGGCGGCTAGACGGTTTGCATGGAGACAGTTGAGTGTGCGAGTGTTCATTTGGGCTTCGTCGGCCTGGACGTGTAGCATTCGTGGAGCGCAGAGGCAGGGGGGCAAGCCGGAATAGTCAGAATGGGGACCAAAACGGACCAAAGCAGAGAGCATTATAATTGTGCCAGCGGAGATACCCAAACAGTGAAAGACAATAACAGAAGCATCAGGACACCAGGACTCCCAGGACAGCACCAAGGCGACTACGAGGACACTGCCAACCTGAACCCCAACAGTATGTAGATTAGTGGCCTTTTATAAGGTTTGGGCCATCTGTTTACCTACTTTTGAGGGTTTAGGAACAGCCTTTCCTAAACACCAAACTCGACTTTGGTGCCGAACCCGTAATGAGGACCAGCGCGAAAGTGCCTTCCTCCAAGTACCGGCGCTTTTCGGGAGCAGCCGACTTATACTTCCCCGCTGGTTTAGGGTTTAGGGTTTAGGGCTTAGCTTGCGAGATCCAGAGGAACACCCGAAATCGTTTGCCCCAAGTGCAGCTCCGGTTCAACTTTACGAAAGCAAAGAAGTGGTGCAGCTCGTTGTATTTTCAATGAAACCTGGCCTAGGGGTGCGTACATCAGGCGAATGCTCCACAAATAACAATAATCTAAGAACAACATTTATAACATGCGAAGAACCATTTTCAATATTACTACAGTAATAGTAATACTAGTATCAAAAGGGGACTTCAACGAAACTATGCACCGCACCACAGTGGAAGACGTGCCGTGAGCATCCTGTCTAAATGATGAGATGCTCGGACCCGATTCGCAGCATTTGCCGTAAGCAAGAGGATGCAGGGCACGCCGCAGCGCGTTGAAGGCAATCTACACCCGCTGCACTATATGAACACAAGAACCCCCATAGTGTTGGCACACTGTTTGAGGAATTAAACTGCCCACACATCTTTCAAACATGTCCTGGACCTGGCCCAAGCCAGGGCCGAATTGGACAACAGCAGAAATCACAGGGCCCAGCTGATGTTGGGGGCGTCATTCTCGCTGCCAGTCCCCACATCCCAAAGGCTACAAAATGTTTCTCCTAAGGTGTCCCAATTCAGAAAACAGGAGTTCAACACAAGAGCCTAAAGCGCACACCACTCAGATTCAACGATACTGACCCTTTCAACCGGCAAACGCTTGCCCGACCCATAGACCAGAACATCCGCACAATTGAGACCCAACTCTGTAGACCCACGTCGTAAGCCTAACACTTGGAGTTCAAGTAACCATATGAAACTGAAAACCAACAAGCTCCACTGACACAATCTCCAGTCGCCTGGCTCTCGATCCTTGGGGTGGGAGCGATCCTTGCGGCGGGAGTGGCAGCCTCAGAATTATGAACAGGAATCGGGCCTAGCATTCAGAATAAAGGGTCGTAGTTGGTCAATCAGAGCGACAGGCGCATTTGCCAAGTCTTCGCATGGATTAACTACTGGTGTCACTGTCAAGGCCGTTGCTTGCAGAACCTCGTGCTCGTATCTGTAGCCGTAGCATCATTAGCAGTAGAAGAAAAAGTACAGTAGTGACAGGAGTGGTAACGCTGGTCCCGTACCTGACATCTCTTGGCACTCAAGCCGCTGCTTCGGCATCGAATGACCCCAAAGCTGGTCAAACCTGAGGGCAACCCTGCTGTTTGGCGCCTTCGTGCGAAGCCAAGGCCTGAACCGCTTAACTTATGAGGCCGACAAGGAGCTCATCTGGCTCATCGCATGGCTGCGGAACGACGGGAGAAACTTTTGCCATGCTTCGGCTTGGGCCGAAGCGAACTAAAGCACACGAATGCACGAGAACATCCTTGCAGCCCCGACACCCTAGAAGGCAACGAACTAAAACAAAACATTACATGCCCCCGTCAACATGGCCTTCAGCTAGATCTGAAAATCACCGCCCGAAGCAATCAACTTGTAGTCCGGGTGCGACTAAGATAGGCCCAGGACTCTCGATCCTTGAGGCCCGCCTAGCTGCTGGCCAGACAACATGAGAAGACTGCTACGGCACATCAATTGCAAATAGGCAGGTATTGTTGATGCAGTAGGGTGTTGCGAGTCTTGCGATAAACAAAAACCGAAGCGAGAGTCAATGCCAGCTGCCACTGCGATGATTTCGAGCAGCTGGAGACCTGAAGTTCTGAAGGATTCTCTGGGCTCAGGGCGTCGCTGCAAAGCATCTCTACGAAAGCCTGCAAAACCGAAACGAGTCGGTGGATTTGTTGACTTGTGATTGTGCGTATGCTGTGAGTGGACTTACGAGTCTTGCTGTGTCAGTTCTATGCCGTGTTTGTGTTTCGCTCGTGGTTATTCATTCGTGTCTTTGCTTGTTTGTGCGTCTTTGTGCATGTGTTCGGGCCATGCGCGGGGGCCCTTGCTTGCAGTCCAACCACCCTATGAACCCTAGTGCAGTATTGCAGATTCAGGCGAGCTGTCTGGAAGGACAAGATGGAAAGAAGAAACGCCGAACAACATGTGCGACAAAACATGAGTGGGCTTGTGCATCCAGCAGCAACGATGTTGAAGCTCACCGTGTTGGCCAGCCCCTGCCAACTGCCTCAAGGCTGCACAGAAGGTTACATGACTGTCGGGCTTAACCATAACAGTCTTGGGGTGGAGGATCTACGGCCAGAAACAGGGTGTCGTTGAGCATGTCGGAGCACTGCGGTCGAGGACTGCTGTCCATTACGCTACATCGCTCTTGTTCAAAACTCTGGGACCAATTCCTACAAGGGGAAGAACACAGTGAAACCGGCTTACCACACAGAGATGAGCAAACGTTCTGAGCATTGATGCACCAGGCATCGCAAAAATGAAAGGATCGACCAGATCTTGGTGTTCGGCATCCTCGTTCTCTTCGCATGTTTTTGATGTTGTGCGGGAGGGTTGGATCTTCACAGCCGGAATCTTCTGAAGTCTCGGTGCTAAGCCTGGAGGCCTGAAGGCAGCAGCTGACTTTTAAGTGACAGGTACCCCTGAGTGTGCGGAAGTCAGGGTGTAAATGGACAGCGGAGGACTGTACATTGAGGAGCAGAGGTTCCACACCAAACGTCACAGTGATTTCTTCAGTCTCTTGCAACCATCTCGATCTCGTTGGCGATCACCAACCATATGCAGGCTGGCAACAGAGACAAGACAGGTACTTCGTGCTCTGCTGTCTGGTCAGACCACAGCTCAGGTTGTGAACACTCGAGATTTGAAATGACCTAACGGAGCATTGAATCCGATGATCCAGAATGCCTCTGGTGCGGTCAAATCGCTGAAGATCTCAAGGGCAGCTTCCCATTGCACCGAAGAAGCCTGGATCTAGCTGGCTCAGACTTGCGCGGGGCAGGGCTGTCATGTCAAGGACGTTGAACAGGGCACTGTACCTGCAGTCCTCTAAAGAAACGCCTTATTAGCAGGTACCTTTGCCGAGCTGTCTTTGCGAAAGACCTGGTGCCGGGCTGTTCTGGTGCCGGACTGTTGGCGTTTAAAGGGCTGATGCACCGAAAGGTTCAAGAAATTCGATTGAGCTCTTGAGGATTCAGACTGAGATATGGCCTGGCAGAAACCTGATCTGGTTCAGAAAGACTGGCTCACTCTTATAGTTGATGCAAGCTTGACGAGCACCGGATACTTAGCTCTGAAGATGCAAGTGAGACGTTGCTGTATGCTTGGACAGCCTTGACACCACACCGTAAACAAGTCTCAGAGCGCCTCAACGCAAACCCCCGCACGAGTAATGGGACTATCGCTCGTGAGCGCAAAAGACAGGGAAGTCACTAGCCTCAGAGATAACAGAAGTAGGACGGCCAGGCTGCAGAGAGAATGCTTCCCTAGGCCCACAGAGTTGTCAAGTCTACCTCAAGTTGGGCCATGCTAGTATCTTATCATCTTGGCAGCATGGGGCACTAAGAGCTACGACCAGCTACGATCATACAGTGAGGAGGATGGTCCTGACAATACACATGGGGACCGAAAACAGGCATGTGAGAAACAGCATCCTTCACAAGGCAAACGCGACAAGATTGCCGACCAAGCAGCGCATGCAGAGAGGACGGCATTGATGCCTAAGTTGAGCCGAGTCTGTTCGGTTGCAAGGCAGAGGTGACAAAACCAGTCAGTTGTATTGCGAATTGAAGGACTGCACCCTGGGGTCTTCTGAGAAGCCACTCTTTTGAGAAGACAACACGTCTCGCGATAGGTCAATTTCTGAGCAGGTGGAGGACCAACGATTAGCATGAGGTCCATAATGCGCCCTGTGGGACTCTGGCATGTTGAAAAAACCTTGTCTTCGCACACACACACAAACACACACCTCGGCCATCTCTGTCCTTACATGTTATTGCTCAAGGCTCTTTGTCTTCTTCTGGGCGGGCGGCATCTGTCAGTGCCGGGTTTCGACATCGACTATCTGCAATCTGGAGGTCGTCGGCCACTATACTCACCCTGCTCTTCCTCTTCCTCCTCCTCCATCCTCCTACCACTGCTTGGAAGAGGTCTGACTGCAATCTCGGGCTTGATCATTCTGCCCCTCCTCCTCCTCCTCCTCCTCTTCCTCCTCCTCGTCCTTCTGCTCACCTCCTCCGCCTCCTCCAACTGCAGCTACACCTACCCATAACGATGCTGCTGCTATACTACCACCACCGACTCCTCTGCTTGCAGTTCTCATCGGTGAAGGCTACTCTTACTTCCTACTCTACCGCCGTACTCGCTGCTGCGCCACTACAGAGGAGCGAGGGCCATCGCCACCACCACTGCCAGGTCGTAGAACAATTGCTGCTGCCGCTGCTGCTGCTGCTGCCCTGCCCCCTGCCCATGCCCCTGCCATTACCACTCGCACTGGCACTACCACTTCACTACTTCTGCTGCTGCTGCTGCTACAACTCCGACTACAGCTGCTGCTACTGCTGCTACTACTACTAGTACTGCTGCTGCTGCTACTACTACTACTACTCCTGCTGATGCTGCTACTACTAATACTACTACCGCTGCTGCTGCTGCTGCTACTACTACTACTACTACTACGACTACGACCACCACCACCACCACCGCCGC
>BGNK01006352.1:16102-27710 GCA_003297005.1 Symbiodinium sp. clade A Y106
ACCACCACTATCACCACCACCACCACCACCACCACCACCACCACCACAGCTCCACCAACTACAGTAGCACTTGTACAGCCACTGGCATTAGTACCACTACTCCAACTACTTACTCCTACCCCTATACGCATGCTGCTGCTACCGCTTGCTAGGCTGACCATCTTTCATACTTTTGAACCAACATCTCCGGCCAAGCAGCAGATATCGTTCGAGCGCTCGTCAATCAGTTGGACAGCCTATAGTGAGGCACATCCCGATTTCCAGCACTAGACTGCGGCAGCATGACCAATAAGTCTTACCAAGTAATGTGTGACAGGATGAGATGCTGAGCGCCACGGACATCCTGTTCACACTCGACCGGACACTGAATGAGCACTGCATTTTTGTGGAGCTTCACTTTTCGTTGCTTTGGCTCTCGCTTTGTGAACACATCGTCTCCAACGGGCCCTACAGCCCTGTAAATGAGAAAACCCAAGCACAAGTATCTGGCATCTCAGATCTGGTGCATCTTGCCAAGAGACTGCTTCCCAGGCAACTGCACTGGCACAAGTGCTGCTGCAGGCCTCTCATTGCAACAGGACTGTATGGAACGGCTTAATTCTTGTTTTCCTCCGCATGGTAGCTTCATCTGTTGGTGATTCGTGGGAATTCCGCATCCTCGTACGCTGACAGTATCAGAGCTGCGGGCCTACGGTCCAGGCGAGGCTCGGAAGCCAAATGAACCAGCAAACATTAACTCACTTCGGCCATCACACATTGCTTGTACACTGGGTGTCTGAGATCACGGCACTGCAAGAGATCAGCGAAGGTCGCATTGTCCTTAGATGGTTCGCTCCCCTTTGTCGAATTTTGTTGTTTGAACGGGCCCGGTGTCAGACAGGCACCATGCTTACGCTGGTTCGGAGCACATCGAATGAGCGACGGAGCTTTGTTACACCTACAATACCAAGCGCCGGCTAAAGGACAAATACCTTTACCCTAGCATGTGTCCCGTGTTCTGCGTGCACCACAAATCATGGAAAAAACTCGGCACCATCCTGATGCAATGTTCTGGCGTGACAAAACCAGCGGCACTCGGCAAAACAGCTCCTGTAGCAAGCAATGCCCCATTATATTAGTAAAGGCCCATAACAGTACAAACAATGGCAGTGGCAACAAACACAGCAACATCTGCACATCAAGGTGTCGGCAGTCGGCACAGTACTCGTGGTGGTGGAAACAGAAAGAGTGCTGCGGTTGCGTTCGTAGCAGTCTCCGTTGTTGGTAGCGGTGGTGGTAAGCAGCAGCAGCGGTTGTAGTAGTAGCAGTAGCAGTATCACTAGTACTAGTGATGGTGGTGCTGTTGCTGTGGTCGTTGTGGTTGTTGTAGCAGTAGTATAAGGAAGAGCAGGAGGAGGCGCAGTAGTAGTTAGCAGCCAGTAGTAGCGGCACTTCTTCTGATTGTTGTTGTTGTTGCTGCTGATGTGGCTGTCCTCGTGGCAGACGGGGCACACTTTCCCCAGAAGCAGAAAGCACATCGCAGGCAAGATATCGGATGCGAGAACCTGACTGAACACCAACAGCCCCGACAACCCCAAAGAACTTGGTTCGACACTCCTACGGTCCAATTCCCGATCCGTATCCCGGAAACGTTACACACCTTGGACTGTTAAAGGCTAGTCACCCAATATACTTGTAGACATCCCGTGTCTTTACTGCAAACCCAATGAACCGACACTAAAACTAAGCCTCAACCGCATCAGTCATGACTAAGACCACGCCTCCAAAACAACAAAGCCTCTAACGTTTCACAACAACTTAAGCCTTAAAGCAAGACTTACAAGCAAGCCTTACACCTCTTTTCTGAACAACTGTCCAAGAGTCATGAAAGCCAAGGTAGAAAGCAGCAGCATGGCTTGTTTCCAGGTTGTCTCAGCCTCCAAGGTTGCCATGACCAAGACTCTTCAACATCGACTCATTCTAGAACCTCTTGCATGCACTGCCGTGGCTTTTTGCCCGCATGGCCTTAGATTGGGAAGTGTTTCCAAGCGACAGCTCGCAGTTCTTTAATTCTGCCTCGCCCTGGCAGCAGCTGATGGCCGAGTTGATGGTGATGACATCTCGTCTGATCTGCCTTGACCGGAACATACTAGTACCACAAAAGCCTTCATGACGACGGACATGGATAGCCAGCTCTCGATTAGGCTGATGCAATGTCTTGCACCGGAGCGCATGACAGCGGACAAGAGCTCCATATATCGTGACTCTTGCTGTTGCACTCTCCTAAGGCCTGTACACCACAAAATGAGTGCGCACTCCCGAAGTCTGAAGACCCAGCTGCTGCTCCCCACAAGCCTGTGTACCTTCAAATACCTTCCAGTGATATCGTTCCTGATGTATGAGTCTTTTCAAGTTGTACAACGTACGCACACGAACAACAAACCCACTACACTGCTTGTACCTACGTATACGTGTGAATGTGCATACGTATGTCTGTATGTTTCCTATCTGTGGCTACACAGCAGGCCATGGCTCAGTGACTCCATCGCTCGGAGCTGCTCCATGGACTGCCTCCAGTGTTTGTCGCTGCGGAAGCCTTGGCTTCGGCGTTCTCTGTTGGGACTGTTCTTCGGCTGGCAGCCTTCGCGGAGCTGCAGCATGGGGTTTAGATTGTGACTCTAAGCTCGCATTAGCAAAACACAGCGGATCGGGGAAAACACATTACCACAAGGAGTTGCTGATGCCAGGAAAATCCACAAGCTGCACCTTGAAATCGCAGAGCGCGCAGTACTGCATCAAACCACTGTCGAAACACGTGCTACTAAACACCCTCAATGGAGTCGGCGAGCTAAGAATAACATCTCCTCCAACATCCCCTCCTGGCCGGGAACGCCTTGTCTTTCCATGTAATCGAGAATCAAAAGATATCAAAAGAGGTTTCATCAAGGCACAAACCCGTTTGCCCCCGGGTCCCTGCAGTCATATACAGCTCCAAACAAGCACGCACACACACACACACACACATCCATACACACAGACAGAGGCACAAACAAACAAGTCGCACCTCCCGAACCACGCCTACTACAAAGTCCCTTATCGGATAAAGGTAGTCAAGAGGGGGTATGGGCCGTAGTGCCATAGGGCTTTGTATGTTCTCTCGTTGAGTCGAGTCCGTGATTCAGCAAGCCTCTACGTTGTAACTGCTCCAGGGAGCTCCTCACAGCCGAGTTGAAGGTTACCACGTCTGGTGTAAGCAGGATCGACGCAAGCACCTGTGTGTGGCTGCTTGAGAACTACAACTCTTTACCTTAACTCGCTCTTGAGATCTTTCCCCCTTGAGAGTGTTGAAACCGTCTCTCCCGAATCGATTCAACATCCTGTGTTCGTGTGAGCGTGCCTCGGACTTGAGCCTGCAAATCTTTGGAGTCGTTTGTTCGGGGACGCATTAAACGTTAATCCCAATTTGTCCACAGCATACCAGCGTTCCCAAGAGCAGAATTTGGGGATGAAGCTCGTACAGGCTTTCTATGACCAGCAAAGTGATGGGTCAAGCAATAACCCACCAAGTGTTGCTCCTTTGGCTGTAACGCGTCTTCAACATCGAGTCATCGAGCTTCGTTGTACGGAGCTTTTGTTTGTCGTGACTAGCTTCATCTGTATTCTGTGAGACAAGTCGAGTCGACATATCGTTGGTCGCAAGATGATGACGAGAAGGATACTGTTGTCAGATTGCGATGCCTGTCTGCCTCGTCCTACGGATGCTCCCTGTTCGGGTATCCATGCGAATCCATGCTCACAAGCAAGCTCAGTCAACGGATACAGGCTGGGGATGTTTGGCCTCTAGAGCCTGCTCCTACGGCGGAATTCGTCACAACCACAAGTCAACAAAGAGCCAGCCATGCACTCTGGTACTTTGCTCTGAGCACCACGAATGTCACCTAGTGCACCAACATATATCTATTACGTGTGGCTACTGCCAATCATTAAGGCTCTGGATGTTACGGCTGGTGTCTTTCCCTCCCATCACAGTGTCACATGCAAACAGGGCATCCCGCTTGTTCTCAGCATGTTTCTGTTTTGCAGATTGAGGTTGCCCTGCAGGTTTGCAAATTACGGTTCACAAGCAGAAGGTCGTCAGGTCACAAGCCCTCTGTCTGTTGGAAGGAACAATTTAGGACTGCCTTCAGTGTCATGAGCCTCTTTTATGCGTTTTTGTCGGCTTATTCGTTCTTGTGTAAAAATTTGGGCGAAATCTAGAATGCGTTACTTTGCCCGGATTCTTTGTCGGGGTTTGCTTCGGCCCTTTCTGCTATTGGCCAATCCTAATTGAGTAGAGGATCAGGATGATAAACCCCCAACCCCCAAACCCTGCTAAACAGCTCCAGGTACTCCTAAACCCCCGTACTGCACTACTACTGTACTGCTACTGTACTACCACTGTACTACTACTGTACTACGACTGTACTGCTGGACTGCTACTGTACTACTACTGTACTGCTACTGTACCACCACTGTACCACCACAGTACTGCCACTGTACTACCACAATACTGCTGCTGTATTACTACTGTACTGCCCTGCTACTATACTACTGTACCGCTGTACTGCTGTGCTACTACCGTACTACTACTCACCATCTGCACATCCTTCTCAAGAGCCTATCTCCCAGCCCAATCTCCATACCCTCCTCTACAGCCCCCACCCACAACCCGATTGCAGACCACAAGCCACCCCAAACCCCCCAAAATCCTGCTAAGTTAGTCAAAACCCACCCAGACCCCAACCCGGGGGGTCACGGGCAACATATTGTTCAGGCCAACCCCGAATGATGGGGGGTGGTCCCACTAAAGACAGTCGCTCATTACAGGGCGTGCAGTCACTTTCATCACGGCCTGAAGCAGATCGGAAGCTGCACGCCAGTTGCCTCAATAATGTTCGGTCAGCTTCGAGACTAGGACTGTCACGGTTACCCGAGTGGACTTGAGGTCCTGCTATTCTCGCGGCCCTAACCATGTCGAGTCGCACACGTGTTCTAAGCCCTGCACCTTCTCGCTGCAGACCGGCCATGGCCCTGTTGATGCTCTTCCTCCGGGCAGCAGGCAATCTCTCGCAGCTTGGGGTGTCTGGGCTTGGATATAAAATGCTAACATCGAGGGCCACGAAGCAGGCTTGGCAATCAACAACATTCCGGATGACCGGTTGACAATACTGGCTTGATGATACTATCCACATAATTGCATAAACTGGCAAGTGAGACATCGTTTCAGACCCCGGGGCACTGCGAACGGAATACCAGATCCGACTTAACACCAGCAGCTCCCTGACTCCCCTCTATCGGCTTGCAAGTGGAGGGCAGCAGATACTCAAACCGGAGATTACAAGACTAAGGCACATCCTGGCCGCTTCGGCACCGCAGCTGCCCAGCACCTGGGATGGGGAGACCGAACTCATCATGACAACAAGCATCGACACGAGGAGTTGGAGAGACAACAAGGGCATTGGTTTGTCAAACATGCGCCTGTCACGGATTCCTAGCCCTGTTTGAAACCTTGTGATTTGCTTTATTCCTTATCGTTGCACAAGCCCCGAGCTATGTTTATCTATATTGCTAAATTGAGTCATTGCCTCAGTCCTTGACAAAGCTCTCGGGGTCTAATCGAGGGCGGGGATTGGAGCCTGGGTACTAGAAGAAGAGATTCCGACAGCAGCCAGTCCCGCAATTGGGCTGGGGGAAAGGGGATTGTAGCAGCAATCAGAGGGAGAAGGAGTTAAGGAAGGCCTTGAGCAGTGCACTCGCTTTACACGCATCCAGTCGATCAAGGAAGCGTCCTATCGTGTAATACTGGTTTTCTGCAAAGATGGTCAAGTGTTCACC
Source organism: Symbiodinium sp. clade A Y106 (assembly GCA_003297005.1). Taxonomy (NCBI): domain Eukaryota; class Dinophyceae; order Suessiales; family Symbiodiniaceae; genus Symbiodinium; species Symbiodinium sp. clade A. Next base: position 21,956 of record BGNK01006352.1, read on the forward strand.
AGGAGCAGGTTTCGATGCCAAACCTTACCGTATGGGTTATCGTTTCGGTTAACTATTGGTTAACTCACCAATTACCACAATGCGTTTTGGTCCGGATATATCTTCTTGCGGCACCTAGAAGCTGGAGGCACGGTTCTCGAATCCCAACGCTCTGGATTTGTTGATTAGCTGCAGGCTTTCAGGCGTCTACTTTCACTTGGGGTCTTGGTTGGCGAGGAGTCTTTCTTCTTCTGTTTCCTAACTACGACTCAATACTATTGCTGCGGGTTTCTTGAGGACTTGGTGCTTTCCGATCGTCTACTTTCACTTCGGGTCTGGAGGCTCGTTTACATTACACCACTGCCAGACTGTGATACGTTGATCAGGAACCATATTGTCTGAATCTATTCCTTACCGTTTTACACTGAAACAACAGGACCACGAGCTCGTAGGTGTTTATAACCGGATCTCTCTCTCTCTCTCTCTGTCTGTCTGTCTGTCTCTCTCTCTCTCTCTCTCTGTTTGTACGCAAGCCCTCAGTCAATGGGGCTGAGAATGCGACACGAGCATCAAGCTCTGCTCTTGCACATGTCCCGAGCATACCACCTAACCTAAATGAGGACGATCTCTGATCCCAAGCTTTGAACCTACGGCTGAGCTTCAGGCCCTTAAAGTTACCTGCACGTCTGCAATCCGAAGCACCTTGGCTTCCATCGGCCCTGACATCGTCACAGCTGCTGCGCCCCCTTCAGATTGCACGACGCTTTCGAAAATCGGATTTGTCGATTATGGGAGCCTGTGAGGGCATGGCTCCTGTATGATCAGAAGGAGTTTCGTCTTGATGCATTGCTGCTTTCTGCCTCCCTCTCCCTCCCTCTCTCTCCCTCTCCGTCGCTCGCTTCGCGCGCGCGCTCTCTCTCTCTCTGTTTCTCTCTCTCTCTCTCTCTCTCTTTTCTTCTGCAGGGCATGAGGGGCGTTCGCAACCCCCCCATGATTTGATGGGGGCATTGGAGGAGCGTGAAAAAGCCGGTTTGTTTCCCCCTGGCATGAAGGAATTTTTGTAACTCGCTCTCTCGCTCGCTCGCTCGCTCGCTCGCTCACTCCCTCGCTCTCGCTCTGCACTCTCTCTCTCTCTCTCGCTCTCTGTCTCTCTCTCTCTCTCTCACTGTCCGTGTATATGTTCGTGAATGAAGGTACGGTGTGTGCAATCATGCATGCAGTATGATTGCATGGATGGATGGATGGATGGATGGACGGATGGACGGACGGACGCACGGACGGACGGATGGGTGAGATAGGGTGAGAGAGATGCCGAATATGTATGTATGCATATAGACACCTGATATCTTTTTATGCTGTACCTTCAGAGCATGACACAGAGACATGCGGATATGCAAGCAGGCATGACTAGCCATTTCCATATGCATGCCCGTACACGCAAATCATCGCGACTTGACCTGATCAGATTTCGGTCACAGAAACGTTATCGTCCCTGGTCCCTTACGGCCTCAACGTGAGCCTCCTCCTGGCCATGAAACATACGCGGAATGATAGCTCCTGCTTCAGGTTGGTTCGGGACGAGGGCTGCAGAAAGATGGAGTGATCGAGACACACAGATCTGAGCGCCGCCTGGGATATCTGTGTCATCATGCTTGGCATGAAACTTCGACCTGGTGATGAGTCACTACTCACGAACTGCAGCTTGAGCAGAATCGCGTCCTCGCGTGGCGCCATCACACGACCTGCAAGCAACTGGTGGGGATTGCTGATGTCCTACGACAGTGGCCACATTTAAATGTAATAGATGCAGCACGAACGTCGTAGCCCATAAGGAGGTCAGGCGGCCGAGCTCAAAATAAATCCGACTGCGGGCGAATGTATAGAGCGCCACAAATTCACATACCCCATCAACCGGATGCCGGCCGCGCTCAATCCTTGATGAATCAGAACGCGAGTCTAAGAATTAACTGCAAAGATACGTCACTATGAAGGTTGTTCACCCAAGTCTTGAACGGAGCAGGAAGGGTCGGACTTGTGCAGACGGTGAACAACATTCAAGAAAGAATTGCCGGCAAAAGTGTCTGCCGACTGTGCAAAGTGTAATGATACAATAATGCCAGCCAGCCGTTAAATTCTCCAACCCCACAGTTCTGTTCGTTTGGATCTCCTAAACCCAGACACCGTTGCACACTGATGCGGGCCTCCCGAATTGCACAGCTCCTCGCTTTGGAGCGGCGTCCCAGGAGGAGCTCGCTGGCTATAGCTCGAAGTGAAACCCTAATGCATCCTCTTAGGCTTGCCGCGGGCGAGTGCAGCGACCTCGAAGGTTCACTTACGCTTATGAATCGGTGTTTGAGGACTTGAGTTTGGGGAAGTGCCACCTAATGCCCAAACAAGCTGCGGACGAAGGCTGTAGTGATGATCGTTCAGAGTGCTTGCCTGCGACTTTAACCAGAGTTGTTCGGCGCTCCAGCCACACGAAGAGAAGTCAGGCACACGCATGACGGTAGTTGGGCTGCCTATACCAATCTCTCACACATTCGCACACACTGGCACAAGTTGTGACGAGCCAACTTCGGGGTTCGGATGAAGTTCATCGCAGGGAAGAGGTGTAATGCAAAAGTTAACCCTGATTGTTCGCATGATGTGCGCGTCTGTGCTTCCAGGGACAAAGACTTGGCTGCATGGACTGGAGTCTTTCTCGAATTCTCCTCTTATCAGTCGAAGCTGTCTGCGCGCACCCTGCAAACTCGCTCACATGCCGCAATGGCCGAGTTAAAGCCTGAGGGCAACTGCGCACTGAGCAATTTCAGAAGCTCGAAGTTATTCCGGTGCATCAATGGTCACTCCCAATTCTTGCTGCAGCCCAGAGGCTGTACTCATCCGGTGATACGTGTGCATTTGACATGGATACCTTAGCACTACGGTGATTGTTTTCGTCACAGGCATGATAGATGCACTGCTGGGAACAGCAGGTGATGTGTGTTCAACTCCTGCCAGCGGCAAAACTAAACACAAATCCCCCGCTATGACACTTCGACGGATGCAACACAAACAGTCACAGCTCTTATTCTTGACCGAGCAAGGCTATGAGCTTCTTGGTCAGACACGAACCAGTGATTGACGAATCTTATAGCCACAAACTCGACAGCATGTGCTGCACGGTGTAACAATGCGAAACACGGCCTCATCACAGCCCTGTTCATTGTCAACCTTTCTGGTCACTTTACACCGCAGTACTGTAATCGATTCCATAAAATAGCATCACGCAGTCACAATTCTGAATCTGAGCTCCCAGAAAGCTTGCAAGCTGGGCAGCGAGAAGGTAGGAGGCCAGCTGCCATCGGCTACTCTTCTCACAGGCAGAAATTGCAGTACTCCAACTGACTCCATCAGGAGACATCCTTCAGGGGGAGGTCATGTCACCTTGAGGCTACTTTCACAAGTCACTCAAGATATCCCGACTGCGACTTTGAGCAGGATGTGCAGTTGCTACCTCGCTGCCTTGAGAAGACCTGGGATAACACACGGGACGGCAGGCTGAGGAAAGCCAATGCGGTTAGGCTTACACTCAAACTCGAACACAGCTTGCAGCACTCGCTCTCTGTAATTTTCAAAGGGAAAGAACGATCGGATCATTTTCACCATCGATGCGTCTCCCCCTTCCGATGCCTACCCAGGTGAACCACCGAAACGGAAAGACGAAGAGAGAGAGGGAGAGAGAGACAGACAAAGAGTCAGAGAGAGAGAGAGAGAGCGGGAGAGTGAGTGGACAATTACACCCACCCAGCCAACCACCCGCGGACACGTACGCGCGCACACAAACACACGGAGGTGCAACTTCAACAGTAAATGTTCCTTGACCATCTGATCTCCCCAGGCTACGCCAGACAGACATTCAGCACCGATTCAACCGCTGCTGTGTGTCGCGCCTCTTGGAGGCACATCGACCCTAAACCCTAAAACCTAAACCCTAAACTGGCATCTTTTAGGGATTCGGTGAATTGCTTGGAAAACCGGATACTCAAGCCCAGACCTGGTCCCCAAGATGTTCTGTAGCAGTGCCAAGGCGACCTCCCATTCACACCTCGGGCTGCTCCTACAGTAAGACAGGTAACAATAGAAGTATGAGTATAGGCAGCGAATATAGGTATATAAGTATAACATGAATGTACAACATGAGCAAATGTAGAATCTTGAGTGCAAGCACAAGTACGAGTGCAAACACGACATTTCACCAAGTAACTCGAACAAAGTACAAGTAAAACATTACGGATAAGTAGAGCAATAAATAATAAAATCGCAAGAATAAGTAAGGTATTGGCGTCACTATGTGTATTGATGCTCGAGTACTGATATTCCAATGACTGGTAGTAATAGTATGAGGACTACCATTCGTATTACAAATAAATGGTTGGAGAGGATGATGAAGGCTGTTGGAGTAAAAAATGACAAAATTAAGGCGGGCGTGCTGCATTTCACAATCTGTTACAAACAGTTGGAACCCACAGGGCACTGCAAGCCGAAGAACGCGTTTGCAGCTGCGAAGATGCCGGCGCTGAGACAGAGCTGATTTGGTTCCACGGCTGCCTATGCGGCAAGTCACAAAATACCAAGGGGTACGCATGGTTTCCGGGTTCTGGTTTCGGCTGCTTGGAGTGTCGGATCAGGAAGTAGCAGTTTCGGGGCCCAGTTTCGGCACAGTGGGGATCACTTTCAGGGCACTGGTCTGTCAGTTTCGGGGTCGGGAGTCGGGGTGGGCCCTGATCCGAAACTACCCTGGCCAATACCCCCGAAACTCCGCCCCGAAACTGACTCGAAAACCCTGAAACTCACACCTTCCAAAATCACTCACTACTACAAGTTTGAGGCCCCGGAAAGCCTGGCCTGCGGCATAGATGCCAGGAGGACCAGAGCTCGCTGCCACTCACTGGCCTCTCCGGGATTGAAACGCTCGGTAAAGTGAGCAACACGGCTTCCTAGGGTCTTCATGGTTGTTCGGCCGTTTACGGTTATATCCGTGAGAGGGGATGTACTTATGGTTTTGATCCCACGTCTTTCCGAGACATCGGAGGCCTTGGACTGCAGTGGGCGAGTTAGAGTAGGGGCCGACATGACGGGAATGCCGTCTAAAATGCAAGATGCTAGTCGAACATACTGTATAGATGTATAGATCTTGACGTGTTTTTGTCCGCACAGTCTGGACACAGTGAACCATATGGGAAAACCACGGCGAGCTTTGGGTCAACTTTGGAGAATCTGTCTCAGTTTAAACAACTTCAGGACACGGAATTTAAAAGCACTCAGACTCGTTAAGATGGGAAAAGTCGATTTCAGCTCCTCTGGAAGCAAAGACCCATGGATTGGGAACGCTTGGAGTTGAGGGTTGCAGCTGCAAGGAACTTGCGTGCAACTTGGACGCTTGTCCGCAGGATGTGATGGCCTTAGTTGGATTGATATGTATGTGTTTTTCCATTCACCAATTTCTAAAGGAGAGTTTGAACTTCCATGCGTTCGCTCTCCGACTGCACTCTTACTTATGACGTGACGTCCCTTCCTAGTTCTGGGCTGCAGAATTTTTGTGGGAATTTGTTGTTTGCATCTGTGGGCATATTTTTTCCTTTTTTTGGGGTGGGGGGCCTCCTAGGAGGGTTGGAGGGAGGGAGGGAGGCAGGGAGGCAGGGGGAGGGCGATGTATTATTGCATCACTTCTCAAGCTACGGTTGCTTGCTGCGTCCAATTTCAATCAGTCCTCACAGCTGAGGCCTAGCTGGCC
>BGNK01006353.1:0-27708 GCA_003297005.1 Symbiodinium sp. clade A Y106
ATACCGGGGGGGGGGGATGGCGGCCCGGGACCCGAGACCATATCCCCAAGCCCTATTGAATTAGTAAAAGCCCCTACATTAGTGGCACTGGCGATCCCTCGATGAAGGAAGATGATGCAAACTATCTTGGGCCCTCGTGTTTCATTCACGGGATAGTCGTGCCTTGGGTTGGATTTGTCAGAGATCTGTTGTGTTTGCGACCCAGCAGCATAGAGTTTGACGTGCCCCGAAACTCTATGTTCTGGCCGGGCCTCTAAGCCCTAATGTTCCTTATGTTGTATTTTGGCACCGCCCACATCGAAGCCCTGGCTTGATAAGTCTCCTCGCCAAAGGCATGTGCGCCCCAGCCAGAAACTCCTCTGTCGCCCTTGCCGGCAGTTCGGCGGCATCTGGGGAACGTCCGAATTCAAGAGGTTCTTAGCTGTCACGGGCACGAAGCACTTCGTGCCCTCGTTGGAGGGGTGCTGAGTCTTCGAACCTTTGGGCCTAACCTAGGAGAATGCTTACGTGAGAACACGGGAATCCGGAGCACGTCTCGGCGCTCGGAATAGCATGACCAGCTGCCATGTAAGAAACCTTCTTTCTACGTCACCGGCCCGAAGAACCCCCTCCCCAAGACCTACTCGCCGCCAGCCATCCTAATCGTCAGCCTCAAGAGGCCACGAAGAGCAGAGAGTTTTTCGGCCCGGATGATGCTCCCTACGCTGTCCTTGAGAAGCTTGGCCAGGCCGTGGTTGAAAGTTGAAAAGGGCTTGAAGCTTACGCGGAGGTTCATGAGACAAGGTAAGTCCAGTTTTAACTGCATTAATCAGTATAGTTACCCTAGTTACGAAGTCGCATGAACCTTGAAGTAGGATGTGGATTAGGGCCCTTTGTTAAGAACCATGATGCTGTAGATGTTCGATTTCAGGGTTTTGGTGCTTTGGCACTTAGAGTTTGATACTTTTGCCGTGGAAGGCAAGGACGTCCCAGCGAGGTCGGATTGTTGGGTGGAGTTGCTGCTGTTCCGTTCTGTTCTCTATGAACGAGGCATTGAGCCGAGCCGGAGGAGCCTTTCCTGATACTGCCTTTTTCGCTAGAGCTTGTTGTTTTGTCTACTCCCCGTACTGTCTTTGATAGCATCAGAGTCGCGCAAGAAGTCTGGAACCGCTTCTTACCTTGCAGGGCGCTACAGCCACCGTCTATCGTTGCAAGCGCGGGCAGGAGGAGTATGCCCCTCGGGTTGGCAGCAAGTACCCTCAACCCGAAACCCTAAACCTAAACCCTATGCCCTATAGCCTGTGCCCTAAACTCCAAACATTAGCTTATTCGACAAACAGTTTGCCCTGCCCTATACCCTAAACGGTATACCCCATACCCGAGACAGTATACCCTATACCCGAAACAGCACACTATACCCTAAACAGTCTACCCTCGACCCAAACCAGAATACCCTTTACCCTAAACAGTATGCCGGATACACTGTGCCCTAAACAGTCTACCCTGTACCCTAAACAGTAAAGCCTACACTCTACCCTAAACTCTAAACAGTATACTCAGTGTACCCTCTACCGTAAACAGTATACCCCTTGCCGTAACCCCTAAACCTGGCGAGCTTGAGGCAGTCAAGGTCATTGACTTGCATCGCTTCTGCCTGCATCCGGAGTTCCAGAAGTTCCGCCAGCACATCCGACGTGAGATGTCCCTTCTGCTGATGCTGCAACACAGGCCCCAATCACTTACTTGTGAAACCTTTAGTTCATGCCAGGACCAGCAGAAGTGGCTTATGTATAGATCTTGTTTTGGCTTACATATGTATACACACCTTCACTCAGTAAGACTAGACAATACAGCGCGGCAGCGATATTGCTGTTGTTCTTCTCTTCCCCCGCCTTGGCAGTCCGGTTCCTGCCCATCAGGAACATCGTGAAGCTCATCGATGTCTTCGAGCCGCCAGTCTCCGACGCTAGGGAGGGAGGCTCATGTGATCTCAGATGTGACCCTTTCGCCCTCGCCTCTAAAAGCACCAGCCGACCAACGTTCGAAACTACGGTTCTCTCTGCTGAATCCAAAGAGACCAGGTCCAAGGACACCTTCTTCCTGGTGATGGAGCTCGTTCGGGGAGGCGACTTGAGCGAGTATCTGATGAAGAAATCCCATGGGCACCTCGATGACAAGGAGGCCTGCCATGTCTTCTTGCAGATTGTGGAAGGGCTGACTCTCAGCTGAAAATGTGGCAGTCTTCGCAAACTTTAGCTCGTGGTATGGATGCCTCAGCCAGGTAGCCCAAATTTCAAGAGACTCTCATCTGTGTTTTTGTTCCTGTGCTCCCCCTCGAAGCTAGCCCTGCCCCAGACCCATGCGTACAAGAGTTCGCGCTTCTGTCGCGCCCTTGACCCGCCCCAAGAGGAAGTGCCGGCTCCGTTTCGATCCCTAAACCCCCAACCCTAAGCCCTGAAGCGATGGGCTCCAAGCCTCGAAACGCCCGAAGCAAGACTTCCGAGTCAGGTTGGGCACCTCGAACTTGTTATCTGTAACATACTATACTACCGGCAAAGTATATAGAATCTACTGCAACATATCATACTACCGGAAAAGCATATACTAGAAGTTAGATAGAACAAGAGGCTGCAGTATGCCTGGTATGCTATAATGTGCACAGAGTATCTGAGGAGCCACATCCACTCCAAGAACGTCGTTCATCGGGACCTGAAGCCCCAGAACCTTGGACGGAAAATGATGATGAAGCTGAGCGGCATGCCCACTTGCGAGAATCTGAGTTCTTAGTCTGCTTTATTTGCCATCAAATGAGTACAGGCGGAGTGAAGTCTGAAACTTTATGCAAGGTCCCTCCAACCAGCCCTGCGAATCTAAGCGGAAGGAACATCCTCCTCGTCGACCCTGTGCCGGCAGCCTCATCCAACTTGAAGGGGACGGTCTCACAGGTCGCGTCGGTGGGGTGACAACAAACAGAAACAGAGGTTGGGTGGTGGTAGGCCATCGTCATCGTCGTCATCATCGTCGTGTAGTGGTAGTGCAGTCGTAACGTGCTCGTAGTGGAGTCGTAGTGGTGGTAGTGGTGGTCGTAGCAGTGTGGTAAAGGTGGTAGTGGTAGTGGTGGTGGTATTGGTAGTAATAGTAATGGTATTATTATTCTTTTTATTATGATTAGTAGTAGTAGTGCCAGTGGTATTGGTAGTGGCGAGTCGCGGAGCCAGTAATGGTGGTGGTGGTGGTGGTGGCGGCGGTGGTGGTGGTGGTGGCGGCGAGAGCTTTTACGATAGGAATGCAGACCTAATGTGCACCAACGCCATGAAGTTTTTTGAATAGAAGTCGACAAAAATGGCACATCTCATCTCAAGTACAACGTTATTACTGTCAACAAGAAGTAGAAGCTGCTGCAGCAATATTCACAAGTATTCTCATGCCAAATACCTATACCTATGCTTCATGTCATGGTTGTTACGGTAGGCGTAGGCAACGAGAATCACCAGCCAGCATCATCCTAGTCTATGTTAAGGTCGGCTGTGGGACCTAGGCCTAGGTGTTGCTACGCTGTTCACGGCTTAGAGCTGAGAGGGATGGCCGGATCTCGGCGTTCTGGTGATGTTAATGGAGGGATAGCAGGTGGTAGCAGATGGTTCAACCAAGCTGCTTGCAGTTAGACTTCGCTTCTGGTGACAAAAGCAGAGAAGTTTATAGGTACACATGCAGCCGTGTTGCGCCGTTGAAACACTGCTTCAGACACGCGATGGAATATTCCATATATATATATATATATATATTTTTATAGATTCATGCCCATGCGTGTCGGCAGCACATCCACTCAGAAATATACAGTGCTGCTGGACATAGTGCAAGGCCCAGTGGAGCATAGCTCAGAAAGCAAACTCGCAGGGCCATGTCTGCAACAAGACCAGCAGTTCAATGCGTTCATCTCGCTGTCTCTTGCCCCATCTCCACCACTCTCTCTCGCGCTTTCTCTCTATCTCTCCCTGCCCCTCTCTCTCTCTCTCTTTCTGTCTTTTTCTCTTCTCTCTCTCTCTCTCTGTTCCCCTCTTTCTTTGTCTGTGTCTCTCTGGATGGACAAACAAGTATGTGGCACCAACAAACAAAAACGGAAGGCGACTTACGAGCCCCAAATGAATGTTACGATTCCGTCTCGTGAAAGCCTCTGAAATCCTGAGCCCTGAGACCTCACTTACTCTAGGGCTCTTACACTCCTTGCACCATGCCATAGCCTTTAACAGCCTTCCAAAAATCCCTGCACAGAATTCTTCCTTGAAACCCGAAACCCCCAAAAACCGTCAAATGCACAACAAAACCTAAAGCCTTAAACCCTAGACCCCGAACCCTTGAGAGGTGGAGGTCAAACTGTCGGACTTTGGCCACTCCAAGCTAGTGCGGGACGCCGCCCCAAGCTTTGGTTTGCAGGGGTCCAATATTGTCCAGGGTGTAGGGCGTAAGGTTTTCAGAGCAGAGCATTTTTGGGACTTTGGGGTTCTGGGCTGCAGGACTGAACCTTTAGGGTGTGAGGATTTTACGCGTGAGGTGTAAGTGGCAGCGATAGCAATAGCTGCTGGAGCAGCAGCAGTAGGAGGAGCATCAGGAGCAGCATGGAGAGCAGCAGGAGGAGGAGCAGCAGGAGAAGGAGCAGCTGGAGGAGGAGGAGGAGGAGCAGGAGCTTGCGTACATCTTCCGGACTCCAGGATGGCTACACCTACGCGCGATCGCATGTGGGCCGGGGAGCCAAGACACATTGGGCTGTTTCAGGGCTTAGGCGTATGCGGCGGCAAACCCTGAGGGTACGACAGTTGGGGTTTAGGATCTGGAGTTCTGGGAGGGTAGGGCTTGGGCCACTGACCGGTGGCTTGGATCCCTCATGCCCTGAAAGAGATAGGCAGAGAGAGAGCGAGGCAGTTGCGTTTCGGGTTCATTGCCTCAGTTTTTGCTTGGTTTGGGCGAGTTTCGGCGGTCGGCTTCGTCTTGTGGTTTTGAAGAGCTGAGCCTGAGGCACGCCGCAGTACTTGGCACCAGAGGTCCTGGCGCCCAATTCAGTCACTCCAGACCCTCTCTTGTTCATCGCAACCCTTTTGTGTTTTGTTAGTGGAAAATGCTAAGGCTGCTAAGGATGCAAAGGGAGAACATACACCCTAAACCAAAGACCTTCAGCCGTCGAGTTCCGAATTGTGAAGGTATGCTCGAGCAATGGGAGCTACGATGAGCATCTTGTCTGCATTGAACATGGAGGTTCGTGAACCTAGGACCGAGGCGGCATTACATGGATTCTACTGTCTACCGTGTAAAAGTGCGCTACTTTCTGAAACTCCTGCGTGTGCACGGCCCGCCGAGTAAACGACTCTTGAGGGGCTTGGGAATGCAAACCCTTCAATACCCTGTAGGAGGCTCCAAACCTTGACCAATGACCCAAACCCTACTATTGTAACCCTTACAGACCCTTTATATAAAAGAACCCTAAGAAGGAACCCTAAACCCTAAAACACCCTCTAAGCTTTGCTTGCCCGATTTCTCTACAAGGCGAGCGGATGTTTGGAGCTTGGGCGTGATACTCTTCGTCATGCTGACTGGCCATTACCCATTCCGAAGCTCAGAGGATGCGGACTTGGGGAGTTTCGGGACTCAAGGACTTCAGGTGCGAGTTTCAGCGACGCTTCACTGCAGCCTTGTGGACTGTGCTTTTGTGCTTATCTCAGTGTCATCTCCGGGGGTTCTGCGGAAGGGCCGGAATCCCTGCAGGATCCCCTCTTCTGGGAAGGCAGGGCGGGATGTGGATCTCTGAGCACCAGGGTCAACAAAGCTTCGCCTTCCTTCTGAACTTGGGCGCGCAGAATGTCTGGCGTTTCGCAAAAGTAGGGATACCCTTCCAGTGTCTAGGAGACCAGCCGGGTGAGCAGCTCCGTTCAACGTAGGACTTCGCGGCTCCTAGCCCCAGGGAAGCAAATCGAGAGTCGAAATTGCGTGTCAAGACAGCGGCTGCAGGGTCTAGGGCTTGTCTGAAACATGATCCTTGAAGTGGTTGCTGTTCGATGCCTCCCGAAACTATACCCCAACTTGTTCAGTCCCTACCCTTCACAGCGAGAGCCCTGCAAACATCGTCGCTTGGGATTTCTGATTCCTGCAGACCCCCGAATTCAAGTCTCATTTTGGTTTTCAGGGTTTAGGTTCTCGGCTTTGGGTGTTGAGGGCAAGTTTCGGGCTTTAAGAGCCAAGCTCAGGATCCTTCCTACCCTGGCACGCAGCCGACAGACTACAAACGATTAGATTACAAAATCCCCAAGCCCTGGGTACGAAACGGAACCCTTGCCCTCCATGAAACCTCGGTTCTAAGTCCTGCCCCCTAGACCCTAAATGACCCTAAATGACCCTAAACCCCGAACGCTCTAAATCCTGCAAGCCCCAAGACCGAAGCTCTCAAAAGCTCTAACTCTAACGCCTACAAGGCCCTGCATGAACTCACAAAGCCCTCCGGCCGGCGAGCAAATATCCTCAAACCCAAACCCGCCACCTAAAGTCTTCAAAGCCGTGGCCCGAATCGCCACAAACCCGAAGCCTGATTGAAATTCTGCATGCCACCTTGCTAAGCACCTGAAGCCCTACCTCCCTGAATCCTACACCTCATGTCCCTAGACCCTAAACCCTGCGTCCGTAAGCCCTCCATCCTAAATCCCCAAACCCTAAATGCTATCCTACATCCCTAAACCTCCAATCCCCGACCCTAAACCCTAAACCCCAAGCCCTAAACCTGAATCCTTAAGCCCTGAAAGTAAGCCGGTACCTTATATCCCCAACCCTGAACCCTACACCCCAAGCCCTAAACCCTAAACCCTCAACCCCAAACCCTAAACCGCTAAGCCCCGAAACCTTAATTCTGAAGTCTCAAGAAGTTGCAGGCCGCTTTTCCTTCCGCGGCAGCGGTCGCGCCGAGGAGCTCCTTCGAGGTTTGATCAAGAAGAGGCCCGAGGTTTGGATTCCTTTAGCTCCCTCGTGCTTAGTACGGAATGGGAGAATGGATTATGGAGACGATTATTGGGGATTGTATAGGGACTACTAGGGTCTATAGGGTTCCTTTAAGGGATCCATAGGGTTCAGGGTTTCCGGGTTCCCCCAGAGACTCCAAGATCCCTCTGTTCAGGAATAGACCTTAAATCATGATAAGGACCCCTCCTCTGGTAATGTAGGAACCTGATTACGAAACTTTTGGGCCTTAGTGGGGTTCCTTATATGAATCCTACTATTTTGGGGTTATAGGCCCAGGGTTTCTTCATCAGGTTCTTACATTACAAGGTATATTCGTTAACAAAAGGATATTGGAAGATCTGGTACCTTCAAGAGTTCCTTTTAGAAATTACTCCAAGGTTTAGGGTTTCGGGATTTAGGGTTGATTCTGGCTTAGGGTTGGGAATCGGAGGTTTACGGACTTTTCGGGGGTTGAAAGTCAGGATGTAACTAAGGGCCTAGGGGTCTGTGGGCTTAACGGAGTCATGTACTCAGAGCCTCCAACGCCCCTGAGTTAAGGAATAGCCATGAACAGTTGTAGGGGATCCTCAACATGATTTACGGTATATTCCTCATTTTACGGGTTTTGGCGTCTTTGGTAGTCTTCTTGCGAGAAGTCAAAGTGGACACCGAGTTGTGGGATAGCCGACTTTCAGCAAATCTTACACAGCACTTTAGGACTTTCCTTCTGCAGCCGCACCTTTATTCGTAGTTTGCGAGATCAACATGCTTACAAGTATGGTTCTCACCGTAATAGGTCGGGTAAGTTAAGGCTGTTCTTCATCCAGGCCTGAAGATTCCCTTTGAGTTCTAAGCCAGACGAGCACAGGAGCAAAATCAAAGCTTAAAGGGCTTCCCTTTGCTTTCGTCCTTCAACCCTGGAGCTCGCCGGTCCTCTTCTGGATCATCTTGCGCAGGGATCAAGGCATGCTTCTTAGTGCATTGAGAAGGCACTTAGTCTAAATCTGGAAACTGGAACCCTTGTTCTTCAACCCCTATGCCCGGAGCTGGCAAGTAGGAGCGGGCGCAGGATCGGCGCGCAGTATGTCGGTTACCGTGGTAGTTGGACTTCTCAGTGGCAAGGAGGTTACTTTGACAGCAGAACAGGATGAACAGGTGGAGGCCTTGAAGCTTCGGGCGCAGATCGCGCTTGGAGTCGGGAAAGGCCAGCTGCTGGACTCATCCGGAAGTGTGCTGGATGCAAATTCAACGATCAAGGATGCTAGGCTTCAGAGCGGCGACTCCTTGACCCTGCACATGAAGCAAGTTCAAGTTCAAGGCTCCAGAAAGGCATTTGCGGCCGTTCTTGGTGATGGTTCGGTCGTGGTTTGGGGCGATGCTGCCTACGGTGGTGACAGCAGTGCGGTGCAGGGTCAGCTGCAAAATGTGCAGCAGATTCATGCTTCGCATTCTGCTTTTGCTGCAGTTCTTGGCGATGGATCAGTTGTTACCTGGGGTGATGCGTTCCGTGGTGGTGACAGCAGTGCTGTGCAGGATCAGCTGAAGAATGTGCAGCAGATCCAAGCCACTAGCGACGCTTTTGCTGCCATTCTGGGCGATGGATCCGTGGTGACCTGGGGTTCTCCTGCAGATGGCGGTGACAGTAGTGCTGCGCAGGATCAGCTGAAAAATGTGCAGCAGATCCAGGCCGCTGGCGACGCTTTTGCTGCCGTTCTTGGAGATGGATGTGTTGTGATCTGGGGTGCCTTTTTCGACGGCAGTAAAACGCCGGATAAGCTGAAGACCGCGCAGCAGATCAAAGCCACTCACTGCGCCTATGCTTATGCTGCCATTCTTGACGACGGATCCGTCGCGACCTGGGGTCGTGCTGATGCCGGTGGTGACAGTAGTTCGGTGCAGGATCAGCTGCAAAGTGTGAAACAGATCTCAGCCTCCCGCAGCTCTTTTGCTGCCATTCTTGGAGATGGATCTGTCGTGACCTGGGGTGATGCGTTGCGTGGAGGTGACAGTAGTGCTGTGCAGGATCAGCTGAAGAATGTGCAGCAGATCCAAGCCACTAACNGATGGATCTGTCGTGACCTGGGGTGATGCGTTGCGTGGAGGTGACAGTAGTGCTGTGCAGGATCAGCTGAAGAATGTGCAGCAGATCCAAGCCACTAACGACGCTTTTGCTGCCATTCTGGGCGATGGATCCGTCGTGACGTGGGGCAACCAGTATCGTGGAGGTGACAGCAGTGCGGTGCAGGATCAGCTGAGGAATGTGTTGCAGATCCAAGCCTCCGACTCCGCCTTCGTTGCCGTTCTTGGTGATGGATCGGTCGTGACCTGGGGGAATATTTACTATGGTGGTGACAGCAGCGCTGTGCAGGGTGAGCTTAAGAATGTGCAGCAGATCCAAGCCACTGCAGAAGCCTTTGCTGCCATTCTTGGCGATGGATCGGTCGTGGCATGGGGTAGTGCTGTCAGTGGTGGTGACAACAGTGCTGTAATGAGCGCTTGAAGATTACTTGCAGGAGCTAACATTCTGGCGTCTTTGCCTTCGCAAGTTCATGCCATCAGCAGCACATTTTAACTATTGCTTTGCAATTCTGCGACAGTTTCTCGGTCGCCATCTGGGGACTCACCCAAACTTGCAGTAAAAGCCGTAACTCGGAACTCATCGAACCCGTCAGCCCGTACCTAGCAGGGGCAGCATCTCATCACGAGATCTGCACAAGCATCGATGCTCGGTGGTCCCGAAGGCCCTGATGAGAGTTCGGCAGCACTCCTCGTAAGACCCTAGAAAGTCCTTAGCCCACGGCCTGAAGAGGTCTGTCGACTCAGGTTTCTTAATTTGTGCTGTGTGGCCGCTGCCGCAGTTTGCAGCAGCCGGAACTTGCAGAGGGGGACCTCAGAGGTAGCAAAGGCCCCATGTTTCGTTCGTACTTGACTATCCAGGGAGTTCTTTATTGCCACTTGGCAACCTGGTGTGGCAAAGGCCAGTTCTACGTCTAGTAATCTGGATTTGTGTTTAGGGCTTTTGGGGTTTACAGTTTAGTGCTTCGGATTTAGAGTCTGGAGCTCTGTTGCGCCACTCACGTCCAAACCCTAAGTACTAAGAGCCCCACAGCCCTCGACCCGAAACCCCTCAACCCCACCCTAAACCACTAAACCCTAAATCCCTAAACCCTAAACCCTAAATCCCAAACCCTAAATCCCCTAAACCCTAAACCCTAAATCCGAGACACCCCACAACCCGCAGCCCCGCAGGCCGGAAGAGCGGCTCTCGTTGGAGCAGTGCCTGAAGAGTGCTTGGGTGGGGAGCCCAGTTCTTAGCAGGGAATGGGGGAATGGATCCCTATGATAGTCCCTTATAGTAGTCCCTATAACCCATTCCCCCATTCCCTACTAAGAACCAGGGAGTCGTTTCTCTGGAGTCCGTCGCGGTTTCCGGCTACGCGGCTCGGGGTTCAGGGTATGGGCCGGGAAACTCCAAGATTCTACACAAAGTTCCGCACGCGCGCGCGCGCGTTCGCGCGCGCGCGTTTGCGACGAGGTCCTCGACAACAGCCGCAAGGCCCCTCCGTCGCCGCAGCGGCCGGTCACGAAGAGCCTGCAAGAGCTGCGCATTCGGCGCCTTGACTACTATAGGGACCTTCATAATTAGAATAGGGTTTTGGGGGTATATCATACTATAGTTATAAAAAAGAACCCCCCCAAAATAGTATATATATATATATATGTAATTATTAAGCCCCCTATATTATAGCCTTGGGTTGAATACGGGAAGACCCATGATGACAGCAGTAGGACTAGGGGTTGGGGGTAGGGCGACAGGGTTGGAGTCGGAGAGATCAGTCGTAGCACTGGTGCGATGCCCACTGCATCGCTGCCTGTCAGGCTTCCGCAGCCACCCAAGAACGTCTCGAAGTTCAAGACCGAGTTGGATAGCTTCTCACTGAAGCACGGCACCCAGCTATAGCTGAGTCCAATGACAGAGCTGCTTCTGATACTACCATTATTTCTTGTGAGAGGTGCTTGCCTCTCTCTCTCTCTTTTGCCAACGATGGGTTACTTCGTAAGGGTGCCCCAACATTATTTCGGCCACCTCCGGAATCCTAAACTCCTAGGATCTCAATGTATCCTGGGCCCAACCTCAGACGGGAGGATCAAGCATCTACGGGGGTTCTTATAAAGTATTGTTTAGTAGGGCCGACCAGCTATGCAGCCTAAGGCTGGCAGTTTCACTTGCTTCTTAGAGTTTAGGGTTCGAGGTTTACGGTTTGGGAAGTTTAGGGTCTAGGGTTTAGGGTTTGAGGCTTAGGGTTTGGGCAGTTTAGGTTTTAGAGTTTAAGCTCTTGCTTTCTCTCTCTCTCTCTCTCTCTCTCCCTCCCTCCCTCCCTCCCTCGCTCCCTCCCTCGCTCTCTCTCTCTCTCTCTGTCTCTCTCTCTCTCTCTCGCTCTCTCTCTCTCTCTCTCTCTTACTCTTAGAGACACAAAGACAGAGACACTGACAGACAGACAGACAGACAGACGGACGGACGGACGGACAGACAGACAGACAGACAGACACACAGAGACACAGAGACACAGAGACACAGAGACACAGAGAAACAGAGACACAGAGACACAGAGACACAGAGACACAGAGACACAGAGACACAGAGACACAGAGACACAGAGACACAGAGACACAGAGACACAGAGACACAGAGACACAGAGACACAGAGANNNCAGACCGACAGACCGACAGACCGACAGACCGACAGACCGACAGACCGACAGACCGACAGACCGACAGACCGACAGACGGACAGACGGACAGACGGACAGACGGACAGACGGACAGACACACAGTCACACAGTCACACGGTCACACAGTCACACACAGACACACAGACACACAGTCACACACAGACACACAGTCACACAGTCACACACAGTCACACACAGACACACACACACACACAGACAGACACACACACAGACACAGACACAGACACACACACACAGACACACACAGACACACACAGACACACACAGACACACACACACACAGAGACGCACACAGACGCACACAGACGCACACAGACGCACACAGACGCACACAGACGCACACAGACGCACACAGACGCACACAGACACACATGCATGACACTATGATCCTATGCATCATCTGTCAGACATAGTCTTTCATGTCCATTTAGGGTTTCAGAAAGACAGGGGACCCTAATATACATATAACAAGCTGAGCAAAGCACCCAATCTTTCTGAAAGCCCCATTTCTTACCGAGGCACAAGGTTTCAGCATCTCTTCAAATTCTGGAGGCGCTGCTGCTTTACCTGCCAGACAGGCTTGAGGAAAGGAGTTCAGGCTTTAGAGTTTAGGGTTTTGCAAGAGAGCTTTAAGGTTCCAAAACGGGTTTCTATAAGGTTGCGGGACCAAACCCCGAACCATAATATAGGGCCCTTCATAATTAGAGGAGGGTTTGGGGGTATATTATACTTTAATTATAATAAGGAGCCCCCAAAACCCTATTCTAATTATCACGGCCCCTACATTGCCGTTGCGAGCGGGACCCTGAACCGTAAACTCCAGGCCCTCATTCCCACACCTTCGGCTAGAAGGCTGGGTGTGAATACTAAACTTTACTAGGTTACTGAGTAGTACCGTTTTTGTCTTTTTATTTTAGGGTCCCCTCATTAAAACCCAATAGCAGGAAAAAGGGTGCCCTTTATTATAAAGGGGTTACTCAGAAACCTAGTTTAATTCCTCCCAAACTTCCAAGCTAAGCCAGAAGCCCCACGTTCTCCCAAGCTTGAGCGCTCAGCCCGGAGCTCCTCACCCGACGTGATCCGGAACACCCCAGTCTGCTGTTATCAGGCGAAGAGTAGGGTACTATAACTCCGCAACTTCAAGCTGCAGACACTTGGACCCCCACGCCATCTACCACCCCACTGCAGGTTGTTGTGGCTTTCTGTGCCGAAGAGCCGGACAGCCCCCTGGATGCTGTCTGGCCCGACTCTCAGATCTTGGGGCGAGACGCAGCAGTTTCGTGCAGTTGTGTAGGGTGACAGATGACGGCCAAGAACTGCGTTTTGTATTGAAGCGAGTTATGCCACTGCCGAGTCCGATCATGAAGCCCCAAAATCCAAAACTCCAACCCCTAAACCGCAAGCCCTACACCCAAAGCCCAAAACCGCTAACCCCAAACCCCGAACCGCAAAGCCCCAAACCGGAGGTTTTGGTCCGGTTCTTCGAAGCTCAGGTCCGAGCTCTGGGATGTTCTCCGACAAAGCTGCCCGGAGCTGTGCTTCGCCCAGGGATCGCTGCTACGGGTTGTAGGGTTTGGGGTTCAGGGCTTATGGGTTAGAGGATGCTAGAGATTTCAGGGTTCAGGGTCTAAGAGTTCTAGGGTTTTTGGTTCAGGGTTTCTATGATATACGGTTTAGTATAATGTTTACTGTATGGTTTTAGGGTTGAGGGTTTATTGGGTTGTCGGGCCTTGTGCACCTTCCGGCTTCGTTTCTGGCTTGGCCCTAGCATAGCTAAGGTGCAGTCATATAGGGGCCTTCATAATCAGAATAGGGTTTTGGGGTATAAAAACAATACAGCTGGAAGGCGCCCAAGACAGTATCGGTAATGATTTAGGCCCTTAGGCTATCCGCCTACAAGCAGAGTTTGCCGGGCAAGCCAAATGGAGAGCTTGGGCTCACAACTTCTATCTGGCTCCTTCAGTCCTGCACTAAGCCCTAAACCCTCAAATCGTAATCTTAAATCTGAAACCTGTAGTGAGTTAGACATTGCGGAAATTGCCCTAAACCTGAGCTCTTGAGGAAGTGGTCACGGTCGCTTTTCCCGGAGTGCAAGTCGTGGTCTCTCGATGGCCCTACCGATCCCATGCTGGAGGAGGAGCTGTGCCGTTGCTCCAACAATAGCAAAAAACGCATAGGCACATACATTAACGAAATAAATGAATAAACAGAAAAAATATGTATATATATATATGCATATAATTATGTATATATGTATAGGGTCGTAGCACCAGCAGTCTTAAGAGCAACAAGGACAAGAACGTATTCTAGTGGCTCTCATGATAGTGATGTCAATAGCAACATCCACACAAATAGTCATTATCATCATGATACCAGTTACAACCAGAAAAGCAAACGGATCTGTGAGTTGCTTCAACTACTTCAGCTAAGCTTCTGTTGCTGACGGCAGGCACATTGAAATTCAGTACTTCACGAGAGCTGCCGCAGGCATCCTTAAATCAACACTGTTACTACTAGTATTATCGTACTATTGTTTTTGAACGGTTATTGTTCTACTACTCGAGTATGATAATATTATCGCTCTAGAACTACAGTATTATGTTGTTGTTACTATTACTAACCGCTACTATTCCTATCCCTATTGCTATTTTTATTTCTACTCCTAGTGCTAGTACTACTACTATTTTCTGTTTCTATTTCTATTACGATGGCGATGATGATGTTCCGTAGACTCCGAATCCTGGACCTTGAGCCCGAAACCCAGAAATGAAGCCCTGTAGCTGGAACTCCGGAAGCTAAGTTGTCGACATCAGACCATGGGCGATGAGCAAGGTTGTATGCGGGTTACGGGTGCAGTAAGAGTGGCCTTACAGAAAGCTTCTAGGGGTTTGGGGTTTCGGGCTTTTCGCGTTTAGGGTGTTTTTCAGTGTTTTAGCTACTTCCGATCCCCAAGGCTAGAACGAAAGAGGGCCCAAGCTGCGGCTCTAAGCCACCTCAAACCCTCTCCAAGGCCCTAGGCCCCTAAATCCCCAAAACCATACACCCTTAAAGCCCCTAGAGCCCGCAAACTTGAAAGCCCTAAAATTGAAGCACAAAGTTCAAAGCAAGGCTCTAAGTAATACAGAAGCCTGCACAGCTACCAACATTACTCCTAAGGGCGCGATCATAATCATATTAGCCTACCCGATGAAGCCCTATTCGTTTGCAGCAAGTTGTAGACATTATCTCTGCTCGGTTTTGTGCACATTCTCCGAGGATGCATAATATGTCGTCCTTTGTCTCGCTCGTCGTCGACAGGCTTTCGCCCGCATCACCCAAAAGCCCTATTCTAATCATGCAGGCTCCGCAGCTAGAAGTCTTCTAGAGACCCAGATAGAGACCCTTAATAATAGAACCCATACCCTAAACCCTGAACCCTGACCCCTAAACCTAGAATTAACCGAACCCATTTTTGCAGTAGCTTCTCCTTGTTTCGCTCTCTGACAGACCAGGAGCAGGAAGCCCTTGAGGCCATCTACGCCGCAGACTTTGAGGCAGCACTGGCTTCTGGCTTTAGGGCTTGAGGGTTCGAGGGTTTAGGGTTCAGGGTTCAAGGGTTTAGGGTTCAGGGTGTGAGGGTTTTGGTTTTGGGGTCCTACGGTCTCAGAGTTAGGATGTGAAGGTTGTGGGGCGTAATTAGGCGGAGGGCTTTCAACAGTTGGGTCTGCATGAAGGTCCTCAACCATGAGGCATGCAGGGCACCAGAATGTGCGATGACAAACGACGGTCCTCATGGTGATGACGATGATGGAGAAGAAGATGGTGACGACGCTATCGGCACTGAGGGTGATGGTGCTGACTCTGATTATGAATGTGACTGTCGATATCGAGCAGAACAATGACATGCACCCGTGATGCTGGTATATCCGTAGGGTCTTGGGCTTTGCTGTTTGAGATCGGCTTTCGGCACAACCCCGTGTATGTCATGGCCGTTTGGAGCATTTTTCGTGGAAGCCTCGTCACTGTTGGTGATTTATGTGCTAGCACATCACGCCCACGCCACAGACGTTAATTTCGAGGTTCCGGCGTGCTGTTGGTGTCCATCTGTGGGCCTGCTTTTGGCCTTTCGGGTTGAAAGCCCTAAACCCGAACACCCTAACCAGGTGCTCAGCAGCTGCTCCTGGTTAATCCATGTTGGCTGTGGCACGGCGCTGCGCGTGGAGCTGCCTGCAGGGTATCCTGCGTCACGCCCACCCTGTGCGCCTGGCCTCACTTGAAGGTTCTTCGCAGATCCGGCTCACTCTAAGGTTTCAAGAACTAAGAAGCATATCGATGACTGACAGGATAATTGCAATGGTAATGAGCATAGTAATGATACGAAAACACCCGCAAGGTTGTAAAAGTAAGAGGCAGCGCCTGTCACCAAGACGACTGTAATCACAGTGCAGCTTCCAACTGATTTCGGGTGGGCTCCAGGCTGCGTGAAATCGGGGTCGGAATAACTACTACTCGCTTCCTCTTACAGTTTCCTTATGATTCTACTAGACGTGGGTCAGCATTTACTGGTCGGTGTGGGCCTCTGTCTCTCATTTTGCGATGCCTGGCTGATCGCATGCTTCGAGGTGCATACCCTCCCTTCAAATTGGATTTTACGAGCCAAAGCCTACGCACTCCGGCTTCCAAGCCGTTACGAGCCTGAGGTCTGGGTGGAGTGTCCGCATGGAACAGCACCGCCCGACATCCAAGCCAGCTTGGAAGCCTGCGACGTGCCGAAATTGGATAACTTGGAGCCGGGGTTTCGAGGTGCTAGAGCACAAGGCAGAAACGTTGAATAGTGTTCTGCTCACCGAAGTTCCAAAAGCTGTGGGTTTTGTTGGGCTGGGATAGCTCTCCGGCAGGATGCATGCGTTCTTTGCGATGCCTTGTAAGGGAAGGGGGCATTGGGTATGGAAGGCATAGGTCAGAAAATCTGAGTCGTCATTATAATCTTTGCTTTGTCGTCATCACATTCAAGTCAGTTTGTTCCCGAAACGACAGATTCGTTCGCTCGGGCTAGTCCAGTGAATGTCGTCCGGGCTGTCTTCTGAATTAGAGTGCTTTGAAGAGTTCAACCTTTCTGAGGGCAAATTTCAAAGACCACGGGCACCTAACAACTCCCCAACCTAATCCAGCCGCAAATCTCAGCAAAGCCAGAGCCCTACAAATAAGGACTTCAGCAACTTGGCCAAAAGCTGCGTAAATCCTACACTCTGAACCCCAAGCCCGAGTTTCCATAAACGCGCAGTCTTCGCACTCAGTTCTCAAAGCTCTGGAACTCTTCGGACTCTAAACTCCTAAACCTTAGATCCTCACAGTGTGACCCTTATGGTAACCTTCATAGAACCCTAAAAGAAGCCTTATAGATCGCTTACAGTACTCGTGTGAGCGCTTTTTGGATCCTAAATCCCAAAACCCTGAACCCTAAACCCTAAATATCCAAGGTCCCTAAACCCCGTCAGAGACGCCTGGAGGCTGGACCGGATCTGAGTGTGTCTACGACATGGCCGAGTGTCTGCGAGCGGCAGTGCACGCCGCGCAGACCGGGGAGAAACCAGGCAGAGTGGGATTTTTGTGTTTTGAGGGTTTAGCGTGTATGGTTTGGGTTGTGTTTTGAGGGGTTAGGATTTATGGGCGTTTAGGGTCTGGCGGCACCTGTCAGATCATTGCTATTGTGATTTTGGTTGCTTGCATGGCGGCATATGGCGATGCCCGTGTTGGATGATCAGCACGATGTGGTGGACACTGGTACGGACAGTGATGAGGTTCGTCGGTTAGTGCATAGCCAAGTGGTGTTGCTGGTCGTTTTCAAGCAAACTTTGAACACCACCGAGTCTGATCATGATTGACACTGACCAGGAATATCATTGAAGACCTCCCGTATCCTACACCCTTTGATGTAGGGTTATCGTGTTGGGGATCTTGGAGCCCTATGACACGTGCCGTGCCAGCATGAGCCGCTGGTGCTTTCATCCTAAAGAAAGCCTTATCCCTACAGAAAACACTGAGCCCACCCCAAATAAAGCCCTAAACCCGAAGCCCTGTCCCCTCACCCCAACAAAAGCAACCACCATGTGAAAACCTCGTAAACTTGCAAGCTTCAGTCCTGAGCTCAAGACTCCAACACCCTAGAGCCCCAAAAGCCTTACTAGCAAGACCCCAAACCCTGTACCCCAACATCCTGAAGCCCGTCTGATGCTCGACCCTATAGTACCCCATATAGATCCCTTACAGGGACCCGTAAAGGAACCCTACTTACTAAGTCCAGAATGATAGCACCCCTGCTTCTCCAGGCCTTCAAAGTGTGAGCAAAGCGGCAGACTCAGATGTGGCCCGAGCCTTAACATCCAGAATTTGAAACGGTTTCTTAAACTTTTAATGGGATTTTGGGGCCCAGTATACTATAATTGTAATAAGGAACCCCCCCAAAATTACCTACTCTGGGGTCATTATGGTTGGGATCCTGCCGTTTAGGGTTGATCAGGAGGCTACGTGACTGAAACCCGCCCCGTAGTAAGATGTACTCAAGTTCAGACTTCGGGTCTAGGGTTTCAGGTTTGACGCATTTGGGTTTCGGGTTTGGTTTTTGGGGAACCTTCCTTCGGAAGCATCTGCAAGCTCTGACCTTGTGGGCTTTGGGAAGATCAGTTTGGGCCCTGACATGCTGCTATGTAGTATGACATCGTATTGCCACGCAGTATCGTGATGCGTATTGTTTTGTGTCTTTGTATTTATGTCTCCGTGCATGCGTTTACAGAACGATATGTACACGAATAGTGTGTACCCATATGCATGTGTGTATGTGTGCATGTATGTATGTGGGTAGGTAGGTAGGCATGCATGCAGCATGCATGTATGTGTGTATGTATGTATGTATGTATGTATGAGTGTATGTATGCATGCAAACATACACACAATACGATATGTAAAGGTATATACACATGCCTGTGCATGTTTTTGTGTTTATGTATGCATGCAGTTGTGTGAGGATGGACGTCTATGCATGTATTTGTATAAGGATGGACGGAGATGGATGGATGGATGGATGGATTAATGGATTAATGGATTAATGGATTAACGGATTAATGGATTAATGGACGCATGGATGGACATACACCTATAATACAGGCTTGTGTACGCACAGACACATAGGTACATAACACATATTTGTCTGTGTAGTTATTTCTGTATCTATATGATATATGTATATATGTCTGTATGTATGCATGTATGTATGTACACACATAGATATCTGTATGCTTGTACATACCTCCAAGCCTCCGTACATACATACATGCATACATGACATATCCTGTCGTATGGCGAGATAAGCAGACATGTAGAGAGATGTGACTGGTCACATGCGTATGAGCGGCTTCCTACACGTGCGTGTATTTGGTTGATGTATATACACATGTACACAATATGGATCAGAGGGGATTCTGGTACGTAGTCCTGATAATAAACCAACTAGAGCCCGAAAAAGAGCTCTTCTAGTAACCCTTACCCAGTTATACGATTGTTATCTTAAGGAGCCCTAAGGAATTCTATTCTAGTTCTGAAGCTCAGGCTCCGGTGCAAGCTCATACGAAGCTTTCCATTGTGCACGGTGAGATCTTGATCGACAGGACTCTGGGACTTTGTGTGCTCTCCGAGTCGGAGGTTTCTATGTAAGGGTGCCTATAAGTATAAGGGTGACTATAACCATTATGAGGATTTCTGGTACCTTAGAAGGGTCGCAGAATCTCCTGTGCGCTGCTGAGGAAGTCCTCATTCCAGGCCCACATGGCTCACGTGTCGAGCATCCAGGAGGTCGACTCTTTCCTGACTTGAACTTGGGGCATCTCGCTCTGCGCGTGGTGTCCACAAATTTCGTGATTTTGTACGAGCCGAGGAGTCTGTGAGAGATGCCCTGCTTCAAGATCGCAAAATCATGGCTGCTACGCACAATGTGGTGCGCATCTGAGACTCGCGTAGACTTGGTCCTGGTGGCAGCCGGTAGGATGTTCATGTGCGCTCCGAGGTAGCCTGGCGATTTCGGTACACAGATCCCGCGATATGGGAGGAAGCTGCCGTGACATGTAATTGGCCTGCCTCCCCATGTCGACGATGGTCGGATTTCATGGATGTTTTTAGTTTTGAGGCTGCTTGCGGTTTAGACAAGCAAGCCGCAAGTGCGGTTTGTGTCGTGGTCTCCGCTGTCAAGCTGTTCATGTTGCGACTGACTGATTGACTTGCCACCGGTTCCCTGTCATGCATCTGGCTCTGAAATTCCGGTGGTAGCTCCAATACAAAGATCCTCCGCCCAGTCTCCGTTTCACTGAGCCAGCAGGATTTCAATGACGACGGCGAAGCGGGAGCCGGGAGACGCTTGCCCTTCGGATGCACGGCACAGGCTGAGTAGGGTTTTGGGGCCCATTATACTATACTTTTAGTAAGGAACCCCCGAAATAGTATAGGTAATTGTTTAGGCCCCTATACTACGAACTTCATGCCCAGGCTGGCAGTGCTCAAGAAGCGCGGGGATAAAGATATCGTCGTCATCGCGCCTCGGACTGACTTAGCTTTGCCCTGCCGAACTCATTCTGCGATTTGGGCGCAAGGTCCGGGCCGGTCACCGGGCCATGGGTTGTTAATATAGAAGCCTTAGTAATTATCTATAATCTATTTTGGGGGTTCCTTGTTATAACTATAGTACAATATACCCCAAAGCCCTACAGTATTCTAATTTTGAAGGCCCCTATATTATAAGGACTGAAGAATAAAGGCGGTCTCCCAAATTCTCGAACGCCGCCCCCTTATCAATGTCATGGTCACGGTCCGCATCATGACTGCTAGAACCACCACCTGAACATGCTGCCATGTTCGAAGCCTGGGGATAGTCCTCTTAGCTTTCTCCAAAGCACAGAACCAAACCTTCCCCAAAAACCCATGAATGGAGCTTAAACCCCAAAACCCCGAACCCTGAACTCTAAACCCTAAGCCCTAAACCTTAAACGCGAAACCCTAAACCTTATTTCTAAACCCTAGAACCTGTTCCCTAGCCTCTTCTGCTCATTTCGAGTACCGTGTCCCGGAGGTCACTCGCTGGAGAGGCCAGAGCTGCACGTCGGGGTTCTATAAACCAGCGTCTCACCCTAAACCCTAACCCCTAAACCCTGGCCCTTCATGGCGTTTGTCGACCATCGGCCCCCAGCCTTGTTCCCACGATCTCATTTGACTCTTCTGAACCTTAACCCAGAGACTCCAATCTCCCTTAATTTAGGAAAAGACCTTCAATCATAGTAGGGATCCTACTATGGTTTGAGGACTATTCCTTAATCAAGGGATATTGGAGTCTCCCGCTTAAGGTTTAGGGTTCAGGGCTCAGCGATTTAAGAGGTGTAAGGTTTGGGGATCTCGGTCCAAGGGTTGAGGGCTTTGGGCTAAGTATTTTCAGCTTTGAGGACATTAGAAACTTTCACTTCGGAGACATCGGCAAGATACTCTGAATGCATATGAAATAAGTCTGTGCTGTACCTTGTAGGGTGATGAATGGTACATTCTATGTGTGGTCCTGGATTACACCGTTCTGTCTGTCGTATTTCTCCGTACTCGGATCGTCCAACATACTTATACGGACTTGCAGAACCCTAAACCCTAAACCATTGGAATCTCTAGGGTGATTCCAGGGACATGTTTGTTGACGTATATTGGAAGATCGGGGGGATGTTATCGGGTACGAGTTACTGCTTCCCGTGTTGTTCTTCTGACTATGATCGCGGATACTTACAGGATCGCGGGACTTAGTAACTAGGGCAACTAGGGTTATACATGAGACAGCCATTTCTACAACTACTTATAACCCCGATGCAGGTACTTCTAACCTTACTTACTAATGAGCCTCCAAGTACCGACGCCGTGTTGCGCTGTTCAATTAGCTTCTCGGAATTGTTGCATATCTTCCGGGTGTGTTTTGTGCATCTAAACGGCATGTCTGAGTTGCAGATCGGATGCATTGCGCCGCAGATTCTTGCGTTTGCGTGTGTGTGTGTGTGTTTCCTTTGCAAGTTCTAGTGACTTGTCGTTTTGCCATAGCTCTCGCGTTTCATGCATACGTGAATATTTCAGGAAAGAGACTGCACCACGCAGTGCAGTCGATCTGCACTTAGACAGGCATGCCGGATCAACATGTTGACTTATTCTGGGTTGCCTTAGCCCTAAACCCAAAACCCTTCCTTCGGTTTTCGCATTGGAGATTCCTTGTGTGCTTTCTGTTTTAATGTGCGGCCTGGCCCAGGAGAGAGATCGGTCTTGAGCCAGGGATTCCCAAAGCTTCAGGCTTAGATTTGAGGGGTCTGTTGACTTGTTGAACTACCGTTATCACCATAATAATAATGATAAGAAATACTAACAATATGCATTAGTAGTAGTCGATATCAGAACGATGAGCAGATTCGGGTGAGCATGCAGTGGTGGTGGTGGTGCCCTGGGTTTTGCGCGAAGCTCATCCTCAAGGCCAAAGACCTCTACGCGAGGCTAAACGGCTCGACTCTAGGGACCCCCCTAAGCCCTACCTGTAGCCAAAAAGACCTACCTTTTTAGGGTTCCTTATTATAGTTTCTATATATAGTTCCTTAAAAAGGTAGGTCTTTTCGGCTACAGGTAGATTTTAAAGCCTCGGACCTCTAAACCTGAACTCCAAAAGCTACGAGGCATCATTCACTTGGGTGTGGACCGGTTCAGGACCAGCCTCGTGAGCGGTGCATTTGGGGATTTAGGGTCGCTTGGGGGCTCCGGGTTTTGGATTGAATCTTTTGGGGATTGGGGTTTGGGGTTTCGGGTCATGGTTTGGGGGTGTAGGGCTTAGGGTCTGTGGTTCGGATGTTTTGGCATTTCGGGAGTTTGCATCGCTGGGGGTAGGGTGTGCTTAGAAGCTGTTCCGGGTGTATACGAAATGTCCCCAGTTCATTTGTAGCCATGAGGTTCATCTGACCAAGGTAGACAGGGGTAGTGATACATGAGCAGGATCGACATACATAGTACAATGTTATGCAGGTCCGTGTGAACATTAAAATATTGTCAGTTATGCAACACTGTGAGCATATACTGAAGCTCACAGACACCTGATAATAACCAATAAACAACAAGAAAAATACCAGTAGTGAACTGGGGTTATCGGGACGGTCCTCAAGGATGAGCCCCCTTCGTGGTCAGGGCTCTGTGTTTCCAGGAGTCTAGAGAGGTCTTCGGAACTGCTGCGCTTCGGGCTCTTAAACTATCGGATCAAGGTATTCGGCTTTGGGGTCGTCCCAGGCTTGAGGTTTAGGGCAGGAAAATTCACAGGAAACAAGGGGGGGGGGGGGGGNGGGGCGCAGAGACTAAAATCTGAGAAGGGAGATCATATTCAGTAGGATAGGTTTTGAGATGAATCTACTTAGCGGCTTTGGGGTCGTCCCAGGCTTGAGGTTTAGGGCAGGAAAATTCACAGGAAACAAGGGGGGGGGGGGGGGGCCGTAGACACTCGTAGCTTGTAACTTTTTCATATCGGTCCCTAAATCCTAGAGCACAGACCTTAAGCTGCAACCTATGCTATTGCGAGGGTCGGTGCCTCAGAGGGAACGGGTTCGGTTATGGCGCTTAGGCTTAATTTCGATGACATTGATTTCCGCGGATGCATGAGGCCCCTACCCTCGGATTCCTCTTAGCATTGGAGTTTCCGTCTAAGAAGTTGGAGACGGGGTCCACAGAAAAATATCGTAAGCTCAGCCTTCTGCTGCACTCCAACGGACGCCTTTTTGTTGTGATCTGCGTGAGTTGTCGTTTTTGCGATCGCCGACCAGCCTACCTCGAAGAAGTACTGACTACGTCATTGAATTCTATTGCTACTGACACTTCCCCTGCGTCAACGTGGCGCTGCTGCAGGAACTACTGCAAGGCAGCGGTGCAGCTGCTGGAAAACGAGGATGGAGGACGCCAGGGGAGCAAGAAGAGAGGACAGTGACGCGACCGGTGGCCCCTCCTTGTACATAGGACCCTCTGAGTCACCCTGGAGTGTTGGAGTCAGTCTTTGCACAAGTGAGCCATGCTTGGAGCAAATCGTTCCGAGAACATCTTTGCAGGACACTCGTCCCCGAAACTCCAAGACCAATCCCACCCCTGTTTCTCAACCATTTGAGCCTCGAGCAATAATTATTGAGAAGCCTGAATAAGTACTCATACGAATCCTTAGATTTCCTAACTTTATTTTTCCAATAGTATTGTTACTTTGTCAGTCATATTTTTACATTGTTAAAAGATCCCAGCCTTTTCTAACGAATAATGCCCCCTTGGTTGACGAAGACTCCGAACGCTTCAGCTTGCCGCGTCGCGGCTATCCGTTTCACCGGCAGACTAGTCCCAACTTTGCCGGTTTCGTGCACGGCGTGCCGTAGGCTACCAAACATGGCAGCTGTGTTAAGTCGCACCGTGTGGTAAATAGCATCACCAACGCATCGCCATCCTCGTGACTCAAATGCTAAGACCCTGAGCAGCGTCATCACCACCATCGTCATCAATCGCCAGTAGCCCTATCAGCTTCAGTATCGGCAGCCGCTGTCATCATCATCATCATCATCCTTGTCGTCGTCATCATCAGCACCAGCATCACCAGCATCACCAGCATGACCAGTATCACCAGCATCACCAGCATCACCAGCATCACCAGCATCATCAGCATCATCAGCATCACCAGCATCACCAGCATCACCAGCATCACCAGCATCACCAGCATCACCAGCAGGACCAGCATCACCAGCATCACCAGCATCACCAGCATCACCAGCATCACCAGCATCACCAGCATCACCAGCAGCACCACCACCAGCACCACCACCAGCACCACCACCACCACCACCACCAGCNATCACCAGCATCACCAGCATCACCACCATCACCCCCATCACCACCACCATCACCGCCACCACCAGCACCACCAGCATCACCAGCATCACCAGCATCACCAGCATCACCAGCATCACCAGCATCACCAGCATCACCACCATCACCACCATCACCACCATCATCACCATCACCATCATCATCAGCATCATCATCATCATCGCCGCCACCACAATCGCTGCACTTTCCCCGCCTCCGACTGCTGCCGCTTCCGACCCTCTGACTGCTCCTTAAGGGGAAATGTAAAGTAGTAGTGATAGTAGTACAGAAGAGGTTGTTGTCGTCGTCTTGTGAAGAACCATAAAGGGGCAGAACAGTGTCGCATCAATTCCAGTCAAGCCTTTTAAGCTCATAAGGCGTACACGCTGCATACGAGCTACGAAGCAAGACATCGTGGGCCTGGACATTGAGCTTATGTTTTAAGATGATCCCCTTGAGCGTTACTCGAGCCCTGCCACAAAATCTTTGCTAAAGGAAGGTGGACAAAGGGCTACACCTATCCCCTATATTATGTAACCCTTCTGCGGATCCCTTTAAGGAACCCTTGAAAGGAACCCTATTCTAATTATGAAGGTGGACAAAGGGCTACCGGAACAAATAAACTTAAAGCCTGCCAAGTACCAGAACCTTGAGCCTGGAAACCTTGCCTGGACCCTGGACCCAGCATCCTAAGTGCCCAAGAATCCTCCATCGCTTCACTCCCGAATCCTAAAACCTGAGAGGAATAATGAAAAGATATAATAATAACAATCATACTAATCAATAGCAATAATAATGATAATAAGTTAATAATAATAATAACTTAACAGTATTAATACTAGCCATCCAGAGGCCGCTGGACTACCAGTGTGTGTCCGCGGCTGAGCTGTCAGAGTTTGGTTTTGGGCTTGGGGTTTGGGGTTTAGGGGTTTAGAGTTTGGGGTTTAGGGTTTTAGGGTTTAGGGTTTTGGGCTTAGGGTCTGAGGTTTCAGCTTCAGGGCTTGAGGTTTGGGGCCCATCTCAATGTGAGAGATGAGGAGGTCGCTTCCGGTGGCAGCACTAGAAACAAGGCGCTGTTTGGGTTTCACTGTCGTTGATCTGGGCTGCAAGGCTCTAGGTTCGAGGATGCAGGATGTCCTAGGTAGCATTAGAGAGACCCCTTAAAAGGGCACCTTTCTTAACCCCACTTCTGGCTCTCTTAAACGGGACCTTATTGAGACGGTCTATATTTTCAAGGGTCCCCCAAATCCTAACTCCTATGATGCGACATGCAATGGGAGCCGAGGGTGTAGAGTAGTTCCCGAACTCGAGAGGCGTCGGGTCTCCTACGATAATGTAGGGCCTGTGTGTAGTGACCAATCTTGCTTCGAGTTCCTCATTATGGTATAAATCATAGTCATAGTCTAACTGTTGAGGCCCTATTTTAGGGCTTGGTCGGCACGAACTGCCAGTACCAGTAGTTTGAAATATTAGCGTTCAGCACTCTAAGTATCAGCACTGACATAGTCAACATGACCATGGTTATGAGCATTATTGTTGTCGTTGCTGTTGCTATGCTTCTTGCTATCACTGCTACTTGTCTGCTTCTGCTACTGCTGCCGGCAACTGCTTGACTGCTGACTGTGGGCTTCGGCCAGAGCTGTGACAGGCAAAGGGTGCATTGTGCGGGTACGTTGTGCCATTTTGCGGCCCAAGCCGCGAAGTTGCAAAGCTGTTCGAGTTTCAGAGTCTTGCATTGCTGCCAGCCCCACGGCCTTTTGCAGCCATGCCGCCGCGTGAGAAGGACGTGTACTTTGCCCCTCGGCTGTGAAGCAGCCAGCCTCCGCTGCGCCGACTTGTCGTGTCTGACTTGCAGTGTTCTGAGGCCAAGCTTGCCGAGCAGGCAGAGCGCTACGACGAGATGGCCGATCACATGAAGAATGTGGGCAACGCTGACAGCGAGCTNCTGCGCCGACTTGTCGTGTCTGACTTGCAGTGTTCTGAGGCCAAGCTTGCCGAGCAGGCAGAGCGCTACGACGAGATGGCCGATCACATGAAGAATGTGGGCAACGCTGACAGCGAGCTTTCCGTGGAGGAGCGCAACTTGCTGTCCGTGGCCTACAAGAACACGGTGGGCTCTCGCCGTGCTGCATGGCGCATCATCACGAGCGTCATGCAGAAGCTGGGGNGTGGAGGAGCGCAACTTGCTGTCCGTGGCCTACAAGAACACGGTGGGCTCTCGCCGTGCTGCATGGCGCATCATCACGAGCGTCATGCAGAAGCTGGGGTGGCAGTGAAGGATAGTGAAAGCTTTGATTGTTCAGATGTTGTTGCTCTCTGTTTGAAGACATTTGTCTGTGAACTGGTGGGTCGGGTAGACTGATCAAGCAAGGAAGGAGACGACCAAGGGCAACACTGAGAACGCCGCCTATGCAAAGGAGTACTGCAAGAAGGTGGGAATCTGAGACANTCTGTGAACTGGTGGGTCGGGTAGACTGATCAAGCAAGGAAGGAGACGACCAAGGGCAACACTGAGAACGCCGCCTATGCAAAGGAGTACTGCAAGAAGGTGGGAATCTGAGACAGACATGTCCGTGTTGTGATGGTCTTGCTTGTGTTCTGGTCGGTGACAACCAAGATGACGTTTCCTTTCTGATTGTGTTGTCAGAGCGTCGTTGCGCAATATCTGATGTCTTCGGTTGTGGAATTTGTGTGATTCCCGTACCTGTGGGTTTTGCACGAGGTTGAGGACGAGTTGCAGTCTATCTGCGACACGATCCTCGCGCTTCTGGACGGCAAGCTGATCGCAAAGGCCAGCAGCGGTGAGTCCAAGGTATTCTACCAGAAGATGAAGGCTGACTACTACCGCCACCCTGTTGCATCGTTTTGTTACATCTTTCTTGTTCATGTGTTTGGAGCATGCAAATGGCATTGGAACACGGAATGAGGCTACATTGCAGAGTTCCGTGATGGTGATGCAAAGAGTAGTGCAGCTGAGAAGGCCCGCCAGGCCTACCAAGAGGCACAGGATGCGTTCAAAATCTAACAGCCTTGACTACACAGTCGCCAAGGCGAAGTCGTACAGATCCTTAAACCCCCGCAGGT
>BGNK01006354.1:1020-27698 GCA_003297005.1 Symbiodinium sp. clade A Y106
TGTGTGGCCTCAACTTGTGTTGTGCTGTGTATCTGAACCTGACTCAGATAAGCTGCTTGTAGTCCGACTGCGAACCAAGAACCTCGTCTGGCTGTGTCCGAGTTGCGAGAGCGTAAACCGAACAGGAGCATGTGGAGGAGGTGCGCCAAGAGTTGGGAGAGATCGAAGCCACGAAGGCCCCGGGGCCTTGGAAGGTCTAGGGATTTCGGGTTTGGGTTTTAGGGTTTAGGGAGTTTTGGGTTTTAGGGTTTAGGGAGTTTTGGGTTTTAGGGTTTCGGGAGTTTAGGGGTTTAGGGTTTATAGGGCTTGCTTAAGGCTTTGTTTGGGGGTCTGCTTTTTGCTTTTTGGTGTTGGGGTTAACAGGGTTTAGGTCAGGATTTCGGGGTGTGTGCTTTTAGTTTTTTTTGTGGGCCGAGGTTGTCAGCAGGCTAACTGTGTACACCCACTGGCCTTTAATCCCGGCAGACTGCCACACCTCAAACTGATACAGGATCATCTGGCTGTGTCGAAGTGTTAGCGCCTAAACCGTAACCGTAAACCCAAAACCCCAATTAAACCGTAAACTCTATACCGTAAACCCCCAATGCAAAGCCGTAAACCCTCAACCCGAAGCCATAAACCCAAGGCCTTAAACCCTGAATCCAAAACCGCAGACGCGAATCCCAGGAGCAGCTGAAGGGCTTCGGCCAGGTGCTCAAGTCCACCAGATTCTTGGCAGCGAAAAAAGTTTGGATAATACTATCCACAACACTGTTTACAATAACGACAGTCATAGTGCTTATATTGGTTCTAACAAGCAGGATGATGATGATGATGCTGATGGTGACGACGACGAAGAAGAAGATGATGATGATGACGATGCCGGCAACAAGCATGTCCCGAAAGGTTTTTGGGAAATGGTAAGCTGAAAGGGCAACACACGGCGGACAAGTACTGTTCTGCCTTATTCCAGCTCCCAAGTCCGACGACAGGCGAGAAACTCCGACTCTGCAACTTGAGAACAACACGTTGCCCAGCAGAGGTTTTTTTTTTAAAGAGGGTTTTTAAAAACCCGTATCCTCCACAGACTCACAGAAAACGTCGCAGCAGCAGGAGGACGCACATGCCACCACCCATGCCCGCACCCACAACCATGCCCACCCCCAGCCACCCCCGACCTCCACCCCGGACCCCACCATCACCTCCACCCCCAACCCCAGATGCAGGGAGAAGCCTCCAACTCGAGTGACAGGTTTCCGGGCTGAGAACGGTTCCGATTTGCGGTTGTCACGCTGTTTCTTTTGTCCGAGAAGGTGATGATGAGCTGCTGTCGATCTTCGACACCTTGGCAGATGAGGAAGGCCGAAATTCTCAGACTTCTCGCCATGAATCCACCAGTCCAGCCTGTGATTTTACCTGCGGAGGCGTGGTGGAGATACCTTCTCTGGAGAAGAAGATTCAGGAGTACCTGGGGGGGAAGCTGCCAGACGTCTCCGCTTTGCACATCTCTCTAGAGACTTGGTCCAGTCATCCCATTTCCGATGCACAGTTTAGGGTGACTTCAGGGGTGCAAAGTGAAGCTTTTCCCCTTCAATCAAGAAGCCCGAATCTTTTACCCTAAACCCGACATGCTTCAAGTTTCAATCCCCAAGCCGCCGAACACCCGAGTCCCCAAATGAGTTGAATCAGTGTAGCTTCGGTTCAAACCCTGCATAAACATACAGTCGCTCGGCTGCACGAGCTTGGCCGCTGAGTGTTTGTTCCGGCTTGGCTTATTAGTGCCTGTCCAATACAGCGCTGTGTGGGCTTGCACCGTTTTTTCCAGCTTTTGGATGGGAGTGTGCGATTTCATCCACAAGTGCCGACTTGTCATAAACTAGCATAAACTCTAACTCTGTGCGAAAACCAAGGCAAGCTTCTACAGTGAGGATTCGGCTCACATAAGCCGCGGTGACTTTGCAGCTGCCCTCTCTCGGTGTCGGCAAGACTGCTAGCTCCCAACGGGCGCGCGACTCTGAAACTCTAAATGGGTTGTTCGTAGTTCTACGGTCTAGGTTCAACCCTAAACGCTATAAGCCCTACAAACCCTACAAACCCAAAACCCTTAAACCCTATAAACCCCTAAACCCCTAAACCCCCGAACCCTAAACCCGAAGTCCTGGAGCAGTCCGCGTCGATCGCGAGGGCGACGAGTCGGACGGCACCTGACGATCACTGTCTGGTGCTTAGTAGGGAATAGGGGAATGGACCTTATAGTAGTCCCCATAACCCATTCCCCCATTCCCTGCTAAGAGGTCAGACAGATTACAGCGCCGAGAAGTTTCGCAGAAAAGGTTCCGAGATCGGGAAAGGGTTTAAGGGTTGAGGGTTTAGGGTTTTAGGGTTTAGGGTTATCTTAGGCTGATACAGACCTGCTGGTACATTTCCATGAAGAACCCTTGAGAACGTCCACAGCTAGGAGGGTCTCACCGTATGTACCAGGGTACAGCCTTTCAAAAACGGCCCTCAAGCCTGATCCCTTTAAGAATCCCCCCAAATGGGTAGTTGTCAAAATTAAAATCCCTTTTGGGTGCCCGAAATAATAGGTGCCGTATTATAATCGGGACCCAAACAGGGACCATAATAATGTGCCTACTTGCTAAGTCCAAAGACCTTCCAAGTAGAGCCATTTTAGGGCCTAGGGTTTTGGGTTTTGGGTTTCTTGTTTTCGGCTCCTCGGCTGTCAAACCCTGCTGCTTTGTGTATTTCGGAGTTTCGGGAATGAAATGGGTGGATCTGCTGTGTGCAGGTCCATCACAGAGGCGTGTTCAGTGCATTCTCTCGCGCTGAAGGTACATGTAGTGGATACACTGGCCTTGAATTTACTGCATACAAACCCCTGCAAGGCCAATGTCTACATTGAAGTTCTCATTTAGACCGCTATGGCAGGTGCGACTGTTAGGATCCGAGCCCAGCAATGAGTCCCAGTTTCCTGGTTCTTGAAAAGTATCTGGGTCACGTGGGGTTCTGAGACTTTAAGTTAAGTCTTTAGGGCTTTGGGGCGGCGATGTGTTTGCCTGTGTCATCTGACATGGCGAGATTCAACCTTGCGGCTTCAGCTCCGGAGTATTAACAGCGATGACAGCAACGATCGCAAAGTTCGCAGCCAAAACCAAGCCCTCCTAGCACCCCCTAAACCCTAAACCTCCAAAGCCCCAAGCCCCGAGGCCTAAGCTTCGGATCCCTCTGCCCTGAGGCCAAAGCCTGCATAGGTTGAAGCATGTTGAAACATACGTGAAACCCCCTTGGCTTTGAGGAGTAAGATACCTGAAAAGCAACACATGGCAGAATCACCATGTTAGCTACAAACATCTAACATCGCAACCTCTACACTGAACCTCAACATCAGGATCCGATTGCCCGACCCTTAATCCTGAACCCTGAAAAAACAAACTTGAACCAGAAACCCGAGTGTGAGCGCCGAAACCCGACCCAAAGCCTCGAACCAAACCCATGGGTGCTTCGCCGACCGCCGAGCGCCTTGGGGGGCGTGGCTTCTGGCCTTTTGCCAGCTCTTATAGCAAAGATCGGTTTAGGGGTCTTGAGTTTTCAGGGTTTAGGGTCTAGGGCGTCGGTGAAGCCGGTGCGACATCGCGACAGTAGGACGCCTGTTGGCTGTGCATCGACCCCATAGCAACTGCCCTGCCCCCATCTAGAACCCAACTTGTAGCTGCAATTAGCGTAGGCAGCAATGTGTACGAAGGCTACCTTAGGGGTCGCTGGTGCGGCTCTCGACCTCGAGACGCTGCCTGAATCCTAAACCCGTAAACCTGGGTTCAGGCGGTTAAGCCCCATACTCCAATCAGCTTTTTGACTCTTGTTCGTATGAAACACGCATACTCATACTGTCCCACACCACCAAAACCCTATTCTACCTTGCGAAGGCCCCTCTAAGCCCTTAAGTCTGAACCCTAAACCCCAAACCCCGAAATTCTGGGCCCCGGCTTGTCTTTTGCAGTGCCCCGATCTCCCGACTCAGGATTTTCCAAGAGGGCGGAGCGTCTCAGCCGAAGTTATGTGCATGATGGTGAAGGGTTCAGGGTTTAGGGCAGAGTAAGGGTTACAAAAACGGGTTTAGGGGTTTAGGGCTCTGAGGTTTACGGTACCAAACATATATTTCATACACATATATACATATATACACGTGTTTAAGACTCCATATATATATATATATATATATATATATATATGCTTGAGACAGGTATCAGAAAGACATGTCCGGTACGTGACTCAAAGCAGGTGTTACTTTTCCGACTGAGCCTGGAAAAGCACGATGTCGTGAATAGTGTGCAGGGAGTTTGTAGTGATATGGCCCAACCATACACGCACAGACATGTAGTTTAGTTCCATATCAACTTTGTGTCCAGACAGTTTCTCTATGCAGCGGCACCTTATGTTCGATGAGATTTGAAAATGTCTGGCCTATGTTGTGGAGTGTCTCACGCTACCATATGCTGCAGGTAGCTCTCCGTATTTTAAAAGTGGACAGCGCTCGCGTCGCCACTGGAACCTGCGTACGTGTACTTCCAGATGCAGCCTTGAATCCGAACCTCCAACCCCAAACCCACGCATGAGCCTTGCGCTCAGTGGATGCAAGAGTGCTTAAATGCGCATGGGTGTAAATCAGGTAACCATACTTGTTATTGCTTGTGATCCCAGTTAAGGTGCTTATAGCTGTACTTACCAAGAACCATGAACTCCAATATCATGCTCGGGCCCGGGCCATGGATGCTCCAACCAACGATGCACTGGTGGGGTGGAATGGACGTTATCATATTTTAGCCATGGATGCTCTGGCCAGTAGATGCACAAGTAGCACGGATGCCCCCGTTACACACCAGCCGGTTTCATCTTAGCAAGGGTAAACGTTAAAACCTTGCCCCCGCAAGCCTGGCATTTGATGGGGCTTCAATGCCGATTCAAGGAGTGGCTGGGGCTTTCTGCGGCGGTTAGCGACGCTTTAGAGGATGCCTACCAGCTGCTCGCTTTGGATTCAGGCTTTAGGGTTCAGGCTTTAGGGTTTACATAGGCTTTAGGGTTTAGGGTTGCCAGGGCTTAAATCTCTGTTTGTCACAGGAAATATATTTACAAGGGCTCCTTTAATTAAAGGGTTCTATAGGTGTTTAAATGTCACTTTTGAATGGAGGCTTTGAGGTGCTTCGACCCACGGAGCTTTGCAGAGTAGCTGGCATCTTGTAGATAGGTGTTTGGCTTAAACCTGGGACAGACACTGCTACACGGCTGAAGCTCGTGGCCCTAAACCCTGAACCCTAAAAATCTAAACCCTAAACCCTTAACAGCCTTGACCCTTAACCCGGACGTGCATAGTGACATGCACCGAAGCAAGAATAGGCAAAGTAGCAGGATAAGGCTCACAGACAAAGATTTTGGATCAGGACATCGCTGGTGGCAACAGACTTGCACAGGGTTTACCAAACATTTCTGGTATAGCACGAGTTATAGGGTCTTGTTCGGATGTTACTTGTTGCAGCGATTTTTGCAAGCGATGAGATTGATGAAACACTTGAGAAATTGTGTGACGGCAACACCAAAGGGTATATACATGATTTTCAGCACAGGATGGTTCCAGCGAGAGACGGCCAGCCGAGTACTAGTAGACACCGAAAAAGATGCATAATTGTGGTACCTGGTAGCCCGTTTTAGGGTCTAGGGTTCATGGTTACACTTGGCAGGACTTGGTGCAACTGAAATGGCATTTCCAGCGGCAGCATCTACCACTCACACCCTCCTTGGTTCAGCCATTCGGGTCAGCAGCTGGACCCCTGCGCAATCCGATAGCCCCGGTTCTTCCAACCGTGACAGAGTCCACCGTGGCAAGTATAGCAGGGTTTAGAAATTTTGTGTTTCGTTAGAACTCGTCCATTATGGAGAGCCCAGGTGTTGGGCGCAAGAGGATGCAGGTGGGGCTATCGCCCCGACGAGGCTTGGAGGGGTCGTCTGCTCACATTGAATGACGTATTTGCACCCGCCGGAAGCTCATTGCCCGCAACGCGAAACACCCAAAGTCGACCGACCCTGTTTCCATAAGCGGGACCAAAGCTTATGCCGATGCATGCTGGACGACGGCTGCGGTGAGTTCGTCATGATAAAGTACTTCCTACCTATAGTCTCCATTGTAGTTCCTTTTTTGCTTAACCAAAATCTCTATTATGGGATCCTAACCATAAAACTGGTTAACCAAAAAAAAGGAACTACAATGGAGACTACAGGTACACCCAGATTCGGGAAGTCCCCAGAAGACATGGCCTGAGGGTTCTCGAAATCTTGGTCCCTTGTGCTATTTGGGGGCTTAATTATACAAATTCGGAACCTTTACATACAGGTGCCTTTCCGCAGCTTCCATGTTCTACTATAGGGGCCTTAAGCAATTAGAATAGGGTTTGGGGTATCTTATAGTATCACTATAATAAAGAACTTCGAAAACCTTATTCTACTTATTGAGGCTTCTATACTGAATCATCATAATAGCCCTTAAAGTAGCCCTGAGAGACCCGTCTAAAGAAACCCAAGTCTAATTCTTAAAGCCCCTACACTAACATCGGAGCCTTCTTTGGAAGTTTCCGAAGCGGGGGGCATCCTTCCAGGGATGGTCGCGGCTCCACACCCCCTCTACACCCCGTATAAAGCTGTTCAAAAGAAACCCTTACGGGGTAGAGTTTAGGGTTTGGGGAACCTTCCTACAGTGACCCTTAAAGGGACCCTGAAGACCTCTAGCATCGCCCGGGTCGTTGAGCACCACGCCTCTGTTATAGCTTACCTTTGGTTAGTAGGGAATAGAGGAATGGGGTACAATTATAACTACTATTACTACCATTCTTCCATTCCCTACTAACCAAAGGTAGGTTTGGCAGTGTACGGCGCTCAGCAGAAAAGGTTCCTAAGTCGTATGTAGCACACAGCCGGAAGCGCATGACAGTGGACTGGCCTGTCCGAGTGTGAAAGGAGACGTGCTACCCAGATGTTTATTCAGCCGATTCGGATGGTTTTAATATGTACGTGATGTGTATGTCTAGCGTTAGATATGTCTGCATATGTATGCATACTTGTAAAATGCGCATGCATGCATTTTTGCAGATAGATAGACAGATAGACAAGTAGATAGATCGGCCGCTGCGCCCTCACACCTCAAACACTGGGGTTTAGGGTTTAAGGGTCTAGGGTGCAGGGGCTGGACCACGCGGCCTGTTGCAAAAAAGGGGCGTAAGCCCTGCACCCTTTATGGTCCAAAAGGGGAGATGCTTCCAAGGGTTTCAGGGATCCGAGGCAAACATGGAAGCTATTCCAGGGTTACTCAGCGAATTGTTTCGTGTTGGCTTCTTTCTGATCAGGAAGGAGAGTGGAGATGACATCCTACAGCTTCTCGGCAGATAAAGGTTTACCTTTGGTTAGTAAGGAATGGAGGAATGGGGTACAATTCTAACTACTATTACTACCATTCTTCCATTCCCTACAAACCAAAGGTAGGTTGGGAGTGGCAGGAGTTGCAGAGCCAGATTGCTTGTTTTTGTTTGCAGAATAGGCTTCAAACTCAAGCCAGAGACCGGGGACCTGACGGTTTAGGGTTTAGGCTTCGGGAAGTTTAGGCCTTGATGATATAAATCCTGCATTGCCCTTAATGAGGAATATACCATCATTCCCATAGTTTGTGGTGCTTAAGGTAATGCAGGATTTATATCATCAACAGTATCAAGCCGTAGACCCGAGACTTGCTCGCAGCCAGGTACATGGCCGGCTTTAGCCAAAGCACCAAGCAGCCGGCGGCGCATCAGCAGGAACTGGTCCTGTGCAGGGCAGGAGGAGTAAGATGTTGTCTTTCTGGGACTCTAGGATTCTAGGACCTGCAGGGCTCAAGAGATAGGATGTACGCTTATTTTGGCATTTATTCAGATTTGGGGTTTCGGGTTTAAGAATGTGGTGTTCAATTGCCATTAGCTCCTTCAGATCGGGTTAGAGTCAAGGCATTCCCGATTTAAGATAGCATTTTGTTTGAATAATTGATTTTTGCGGTTGGTGTTCTGGGCACGGGATGGTAACGATTAGACAAGGCTTGTTTGTATTTCGATTGACAAGTGGTGTCACACATCCAAGACAAGCGGGACTTGCGCAGCTAGCCTCGCACCGGATTGTCCGAGTGTGGGAGTCGGAGTAAAACCAAGCCACCTCCCCCAGGCTTTAGTATAAGCATGTAGAGACCTTATACCCCGTAGCGTAAGCCACAAACCCAAAGCCCAATATCCTACGAAACCCGAAGCCGCCAAAGCCAAGCGGCCCCGAGGGAGCACTGCAAGATGTCTTCCGGAACTGCCCAAATCTCCCAACCCCTTAGATTTATAACACAATGGGGACTACAGAATTTGTATAGCGGTTGTTGTTGTTGTTTTTCGACGGAGGTTTTATAGGGTAGGTATTAGTAAATATAGTCCTTATATGTATACACACACATGCGCATATCTTGCGTGGCATTCTTGCAAAAAGGGGCTGGTCACACATGGGAAG
This sequence comes from Symbiodinium sp. clade A Y106, assembly GCA_003297005.1. NCBI lineage: Eukaryota > Dinophyceae > Suessiales > Symbiodiniaceae > Symbiodinium > Symbiodinium sp. clade A. The sequence continues at coordinate 9,556 of BGNK01006354.1, forward strand.
ACCTCGGCAGGACTCGCTTTTCAGGGCTTCCTGCTTGTAGGATATGGGACGGCCAGCTGTTCATCTACTGGGGCTCCCGATGAAGCACGGAAGAGGAGCCTCGAAACCCTAAACTGCCATCTGCAGGCGGTGCAGCAGAAGATCTGCCGCATTAGCCTGGATGGCGATCCCTTACCAGGACAGTTGTCCCACACGAAACCCTGAAATCAGGTTTAGGGTGTAGGGTAAGTCCTGAAGCCGTGCAGACCCTCAGTGCTCATGCCCTGTAAACCCTAAGGACCTGGAAAGGCTGCGAAATCCTTAAACCGCATGTAAGCCCTACATGACGACATGCGTTAGACTAAACCTTTCGATGTCGGATTCAGCTGGGAAACCTGAAGCTGGTGGCTTTGCAGTTTGCTGTGCTGGTTTCGACGATTCAATGTAGCACCCTGGTTCAAAACCGAACGTCAAGCTTAGGTTTGGTTGGATTCGGCACCTGGGGATTAACGTTTGGAAGGTTCTCGGCATGCGAGGCTATTACTTTTGAAGTACTTTGAAGCTATCCTCAACAGCCTATACGTTTAGCCTTTCGAACGACCGCCGAAACGCAAGAGTACAAAGTAATGTTACATGTTTACTAAACCTTGTGAAGCCCGATGGAATTCAGCCGTCGATCAGGCGTCCTTCATGTTAGGTCGTTAGGTTGCATTCAAGCATAATGCATCGAGGATGCCGCAGACCTATAGGGACATTTTGCACCTGGACCGCGCATGTCGGACAGTGTTCTCAAATTGTTGGGTGGTTGCAGAATGATTGTAGGACTCCAGGATGCTGGAAAAGCTTCGCCTGAACACTCCCGCAAAGCATTGCCGAAGCAGCAACAAACATACCAACTCAGCAAGCTGCAATGCGGGGCAACTGCTGTGCCAAGCGGGAGCCATATATCAACTCAGAGACTTCCAAAAAGACTGTAAACTCGACCTCGCTAAACCTTGAGGCAGCAAGGGTTTAGGGCTTACGGTTTTTCATGACAAGAAGCAAACACCTTGACGCCCCCCCCCCTTAATAAGATTATAATTATTATCTTCTAACTGTTACTTTTACTGTTACCGTTATTGTTACTATTACTATCGGTATAACTATCACGATATTGCTATTACTATTACTACGGTTGATAATATAAATCCTGCATTACCCATAATATGGAAGATGCCATAGTTCCCACAGTTTAGGGTTCTTAAGGTAATGCAGGATTTATATCATCAACCCTAAATCCTAAACCCTAAAACCCTATAGATCCCCTAAAGGAACCCTGAAAGGTACCCTTATAGAAACCTTTAAAGGACCCTTTGGGAAGGAAGCCGTATTGCTACTGAACCTTCAGACTCTAAACCCTAAACCCTAAATCCTAAACCCTTATAAACCCTAATCCCCTAATGCCCCTCAGGGTCGCAAGTCCGGGCCTGCAGTCGGCTGAGCTTGTCGAGGGAAGCCGAAGGCTTGAAGCAAAAGGCCGGAGTAACTAAGGGATTTACAAGGGTTCCTTTAAGAGTTCTATAAGGGTTTAGGAGTTTTAAGGGTTCCTTTAAGAGTTCTATAAGGGTTTAGGAGCTAAGGAAAGGTTACTTTAAGTTACCATCAGAGGGTTTGAGGTCTTTGAATATGGGTTTATAGGGTGTAGGTTGCAGGGTTGAGGAGTTTTAAACTTGGTTTAGGCTTCAGGGTTTTGAGGCTTTAGGTTTTGGGGTTGAGGTGTTGGGGTTTAGGTTTTGAGTGTTTCGGGTTTAGGGTTTTAAATGTGGTTTAAGGTTCATGGTTCAGGATTGGGTGTAGGGTTTTGGGAGTGGGGGTTTATTTTGTTTCAGGGTTGTCGTTCAAAAGGATTTTGGGGTGTAGTCGGTTTGGGGTTGGGGTTTTAGGACTGGGGGTTTCTTTGGTTTGGGTTTAGGTCTAGGGTGTCTCGGGTGGGCCAATTGAAATCTTGGAATCGTTTCAGAGGTCCCAGGTCGAAGCAAGTCAGCCAAGAGTGGCCATCTGGCCATTTACGGCTTCATTTTGTTGTTAGGGCTTTGGGACATTTTATATTTTCCCTTATTGGGCTTAAGAGGATCTTATTTACTAATCTTTCCAAAAGCCTTAAAAGCTCCACCTAGTTTTGTTGTCAGGGCTTGTTGCTCCAGAGCTCTACTGCTTCTCGACTGTACGAAGAAGGCACTCGAACCCCTACTGCCCCATTTCCTAAACCCTAGACTGTTAAAGCAGGGGCAAAATCTAGCGGCGGAGTGAACGTATCGACCGGAGTCGGTTCAACTACATTAAGACAGCCATGTCTCCCGTTGGAGTGGTTTTAAAGCATATTCAACATGCACTGTGACTGGAATCTTATGCCCGGGCTTCTCCTCCTAGGGTATGTAATAGCAAAGTACATATGGTGTAGTAAAGCAGGTGCACTCAGCAGTAGAAATGGGCATTGGCAGAGTAGGTTCAGTAGCAGCTGCAATCGTGTCTCAGAACCAGAAGTAGAAATAGTATGAGTGCACGTGCGGCAACGGGAGTGAGAGTAGGAGCAGAGGCGGGCCGTGGGGTTAGTAAGTGGAAGCTGGCATCGTCCTTTCGTCGCCCCCCTGCAGACCATGCACGGCTACCGCTCAGGTAGCTGAGCTCGAGGCACAAGCCAGGGAACTCCGATTGCAGGCATGGTCAAGTGTCACTGCTATTATTGTATATTAATAAATACACGCATACCACACACACACTGATGTATATAATTGTAGATGTACAACTTTATCGGTAGATGAGTGTATGCGTGTATATATATATATATATGTCAATGTATATATATATACGTGTTTGTCGGGAGAGGGTCAGAGAGAGAGAGAGAGAAACAGAGAGAGAGAGAGAGAGAGCCCGAGTTCAAGCCTGAAGACTGCCAGAAATGGGTACGTTGAAGAGGAAGTGGCAGGTAGAGATGGGGCCGAGCAACTTTACATGTTGGGAGGCTTTTGAGCTGTTGGCGCATCATCACGCTTGCGAGAAAAGTTCGGCCACCTTCAACTTGCACGTCCTTTGTAACAGACCGCAAGGCTGACTTGTAAGTCCCAAACCCCCATCTCTCAGCAGTTCCCGCAAACACGAAATCTGAAGCCCTATATACCCTCACTCAACTACACCCCAAAAGGCTAAACTCTCTATGGCATCTAATAAGATGGTCAGCCCTTAACCCGAAAGACATAAAACGTGCAACAGTGCAATCGGCTAGCACATGTCAGAGTGGCAAGCTGAGTGAGGAGACCTTGAAGCCGTGCCTGCCGAGTGCGAGCTTGCGAGTCGAAAGCCCCAAGCACTTAGCCCTCATCCCTAAATCCTAAAACCCTAAAAGACGCTTGCAAACAGAAACACACCGACTCGCACGCCTGGCTTGAAACCTCGTCTGCTTTGTCCGAGTTGCGAGAGCATAAAAACCCCAAACCCCCAAACCCTATGAAGCTTGAATTCCACCAAGCCTTCAAACGCCGGAAACGCTGCGAGGCTAAAGCTCAAGCGGCCTGGTCCCGGCGGCTGCCTTAGTGCTCTTTTTCGAAGGTCCCGCTCAGGGTTTCGGACCCAGGATTTTCACGGCGTCTGCGCAGCCCCTCTTCAAGAAGGGCGTGGGGTTTCGAGCTTTGGTTTTCGTGCAAGCCTGCAGCAGAAATTAAAGGACCGGATAACCCCACATGTGTATATTTTATCTTTTCGCAAAGAGTGTATAAGTGAATACGAGTGAGGGAGTAAGCGAGTGAGTGAGTGAGCGAGCCTCGTGATGGAAATCAGGTCTCCGACCTTACAGCGTAAACCGAGCTGAGTAGCCTGGTCCGCCCAAGCTTCGACGAAAACCACCTCGTTCACCGAGTCTACGGCGCAGCTGCCATCATACCGTTCGGCACTTTGGTCTTCACCTCTTGCGTAGCCAGGATCACGACTCGCCCTGCAACAGCCGTGTCTTCAGTCCCTGGTACTCGGAAAGTTTCAGCAACAGCGTCATGTTGGTCGATTGGAGATCTGTGGCGGAGCGAGCCCCGCACGCGCGCGCGCGCGGGACGGGTCGAGGGCGTCCGAGGAAGCGTTTAGTGGCATTTACAGTCTTTTGGAGGGTGGTGGCCAGCGAGCCCCCCACGCGCGCGCGGGGCCGGTGGAGGGCCTCCGACAGAGCGTTTAGCCGCGTTTACAGTCTTCCGGTGGTGAGTGAGTGATGATGATGAGTGCGTGAGGCTGAGTGAGCGAGTGATGATGGAGTGAGTGAGTGCGTGGTGAGTGAGTGATGATGATGAGTGAGGAGGAGGAGGAGGAGAAGGAGAAGAAGGAGGACCAGAGGCGGGGGAGCCCCAAAAGCAAGAACCCCACAAGGATGTAGAGTTTAGGGTGTAAGGCTTTGGAGTTTTGTTTGCAGGAGGGGTTAAGAAACGGGTATAAAGATCCCTCTTTGTGTTTCCTTAACCGTTCCTGACACTACTTAAATCCCCGGAATCCTGTAACTCCAAACCCCCTAAATCTTATCGAACCTAAACCTCACCCCGTTGTCGAACTCCTTTTTTTGCGAGTAGCTGAGTAGTTATTCGTTAACCCTTCGGGGATTATATACTCCTGCAATAATTGAATTTCTTAACTTTTTTGGGGGCTGGGGTACTCAGCCTCTTAGTCCCTAAACCCTAAACCTTACAGAGAAGATCGAAGGCTGTTGCCTCGCCTGGCTCCGTGCGCGGAGGCTGGGCCATGGACCCAGGCCCGGATCCTCAAAGCCCAGACCTGGAGGATCATTGGGTTTAGGGTTTAGGGGTTTAGGGTTTAGGGGTTTAGGGTTTAAGGGTTTAGGGGTTTAGGGTTTAGGGGTTTAGGGGTTTAGGGTTTAGGGGTTTAGGGATGGTACTTAATAAGTAACGTTATAAGGACTTTAATTGGGGTTATAAGTAATATTATAAGTATGGTTGGATTAGGGCTTTATACCCCTACAAGGGTTCCTTGTCTTAAAGGGATCTATGAGGGTTCTATAAGGGAATTGAGGAACAGAGGTTAAAACTACAAAGTGGTCCTTAATATGATTTAAGGTAAATTCCTCAATGACGGCGTTTTGGAGTGTCTGTGTGGAGAGGGTTTTTTTAGTTTTCTGTTATGTAAAGGGTTTTGTAAGGGGTGAGAGTCTCTGTAAGGGAATTTGCTCGAGGGTTTTACAAGGGCTTCCCCCAGCATAGGGTTTCTATAGGCTCACTCGGGGCTTTATGTGGATCTTCTAGGTTTGTAAAGGGGTTGAGGCTTTTGTTTGAGATATAGTAGTTATATTGTATCGCATGCCACAACCCTATCCTAATTCGCAGGGCCTTTCGTGCTGGCGTCGATGATTTCGGGGCTGAGGGTTGAGTTTGCGATTGCGTTTCAATCAGCAGGGTGTTAGTGTCGGGTTTGAGGTTCAGCTGTTGGGTTTGAGTTTGAGGACTTTGGTTCGGTTCCGGTCCAGGGATTCGAGTTTAGAGATTTTACACAGGTTGTTTAGGGCTTTGCGTGGCTTGTGGGAAATTTTGTCATCACTGGCGCCGGTTTCTGGTCAGCTTAGGTTTGTGAGTGTTACAAAGCCTCTCTAAAGTCACTTTGCGAGTAGAAGCACCTTTAAAAAAAGTGCATCCCTCATAAATTTACAAAAGCCGACAAAGCACTTGTAAGATGTTGCACGAAGCGCAACGAAGCCGTATGAAACCTGTAACCTATAACAATGAGACGCTGCAGATACCTTCTGAAATCTATGAAGCCCTACAGGAAGCCTTACATGAACCGGAATGAAAAGCTCCATACTGCTTTCCTGAAGCCTGGTGGAAACTCACAGAAAGCAAGGAAAGAAGCCCATGAAGGAAGCATGAACCCCGTACCAAACCCGAAAGGTTCTCTAAAACAAGCCGTAAATGTAATCGGAACCCTACACACTCTAAAACCGCAAAGCCCCACAAGACCCGTATGAAACCATGGGTAAGGAAACCTCCGGAAACCATACAGAAGCACAGTCGAACATAGACTCTTACGAAAACCATGTCAGGGGCTGCCATGAAGCCTTAGCACTACCCGCCTTCATGGAGAAAGAGCCCTTTTGCGCCACCGAAAACTTTTCTGGCAACCCTCACATAAAAGTAGCCCTATAAAGCTTGCAACCTTCAAGTTTGCCCTGAAGGTAAATCCGAAACCCCCGAGCGCCCAAACCTGAAACCCGAAGCCCTGAACCACATGCCTCGCCTGGATAGTCCGAGTGCGAGCGCCGAAACCCAAAACGCAAAGCCCAAAAACCTAAAACATTTACCACACGCTGCTGTCCACTCTACCTCAAAAGCTTATTGAAACGAAACTGTAAAGGAAGCCGAAATCCCCTGCAAGCTGCTGTCCGCCCTGAAACCATCAAGCAATCCAAAAGCCCCAATCTCTACAACCCCAGACCCCAAACCTAAAGCACGATGAGAGCCCAACCCCTAGAAGCAAATCGAAACCAAAAGCCCTCCTCTGAAACCCTTGTAGAATCCCAGGCCTTGAACCCGAATCCCCAAAAATCCTTCAACCCCGAAACCCTATAGTAGAAGCCAGAAAGTTGGAACATGGCTTTAGGAGGATTCGTGCTAGGATCCCTTATAATTTACCTTAAGGGCATGAGGAGAAGGATGTTCCAACTTTCTGGCTTCTACTATAACACCCCTCGTAGTGCGGGAGTCCTGCAAACCCTCGGAGGTGCTGTCCGCCCTGAAGTGCCTCATCGTCCCGGGCCGCTTGGTCACCTGGCAGCCCGACACCGAGAGAGAGGCCCCCGTTTAGGGTCTGGGGGTTTGGGGTTTCGGGGTTCAGACTGTGCATGATTCATTCTTTCGCGATGATCAACTCATACTGCTATTAAGTCTCAATTCTGATAGTGCCGTTGCCAAAGTTGTCAGCTTGTCCGAGTTGCGAGAGCGTAAAGTTGTCAGCGTGAGTGTGTAGCCACGAGTGCTTCGACGTTCGTCCTTCCCCGGCAAGACTTCAAGAGGCCTGGATGCAAAAAAGGGTTTAAGGTGCAGTTCGGAGGTTTTAGCATCCTTTTCCGTGAGCATCCAGGTATGGGACTTTGTTTTTTTGTGGCAACAAAAACCATAAATAAGGACTACCTGGACCCTTAGGGTTTTGCAGTCGTAGGGTGTCAAATATGGTTTGTTCGAGGGTTGTGTGTGTCTGTGTGTGCGAGTTGTTTTTTGTGTTCTCATAGGTTGCAGGGTGGTTTATCTGACGCCCGTAGACAAACCCTAGCGCAATGCACCCTAAACACTAAGCCTGAACCCCAAACGGCATAAACCGTGGACCCTTCCTGGTTCTTGGTACGGAATGGGGGAATGAGAACCCGTGAAACCTTGGCAGCACAGTTTTTAAACCCCTTTTCCCCTCATTCACCATGAAGTATCCTCATGAAAAACACTCTTGGGGTAGCCACCGCGACCGACTGGATGTATATCCTCTTCATGACCGGGCATTATGGCACCGTTGTGATCTAATCACCAACGCAATGCATGGTGAGGCAATGAATTAGTAGAATCATGTTTCCGGTTATTTGGGGTGCACTGGCCATCGCTTGGATGTTCGTCTGGGTGGCTACTGTCTAGAGCTTCAGAGCTGGTGCTTAACCCTAAGGCTCCATGTACCCATATAGTAGATACTTAGGCCTTAAAGTACCTATATAGGGACCCCTTTAAGGCCTAAGTACCTACTATAAAGGTACATGGAGCCTTTGGGTAATTCATGAAGCGACGCCCTGATGGTGTTTTGCTGGCATTGGAAACGTGCAGTGGGGAGCGGTTTGATAGTTGTTACCGGTGTATTGGTGCTGATTGTGTGAACGGTGTGTAATGGTGCATTTCAGTGATTCGGGGAAGTCTTTCGTGCTGGCTCCGCATCTGACACGTCGGTCTAGCTTTTTTGTCTGAACCCCGTCGTTTGCCTTGTCTGTCTTTTGTGAGTTGCGAAAGCCAAAAGACCTGAAACCCGAAAACCTCTGCAGCAAGAAGCCCTTATAGAAACCCTTATCTTATAGCCTCATATGGACACCCTTTTAAGGAATCCATAAGCCTTTTGCAGCACTGCGATCTTCTCGGCCGCGTCCTGGAGACGTGTGGCGACTCGGCGAAGGTGGCTTTCAGGCCGCGCCACAGGGCTTCCTTTTGAGGGGGATCTTGGTTTAGGGTTCAGGGTCCCTTTTTGGGGTGGGCCTCAGCAGAGCTTCAAGAGCACAAGGGTCGGGAGCTTAAGGGTTAAAACGCTTTTCTTGGTGTTATGCGCGGGTATATGGATTTTTACAGCCCGCGTTTTACAGCCCGAGGACTGCTGTGTGTGTCAGACGGTATTCGCCTGGCTCAGATAATCCTTGCTTTTGTATCCGGGGCTGGATACTCACATGTAGTATTCAGGCTGTCTTGGTTCAACTATGCCTCTCCTTGCCTTTGGTGATGCTTTCACGACACGATACCCTGGACCCTGAAGTTAAGCCCTTCATGTAACCCTGACATCAAGCTCCAAGGCACTCTCAACTCTGCATTGGCCAACCAGTGCTCAGACTGACTCCCCGTGGCCTTGCTTTGACGCAGCATGCATCCGAAACTCGCTAGACCAGCAACGCTGAGCCCCCCAACGAAACCGTAAACCCTAAACCGTAAGCCCAACGCTCTGCACCCGAAGCCGACCCTCAGACCTTACACCTTATAAACCCTACCTTCCTTTCTGCAGGGATTTGCCAGAGGGGGCGTGGCTCCCATGTGCAGCACTGCAGCCGGAGCGCGTCATGTCGCATGATGACATGTTTCTGGGGTGGGTGAGGCGTCTTGCGGGTTCTCAGGTGCAAATTCTGAGCTTCGGACCGATCTTGGGCATTTGGCAAATTTTGGGCTTGGCCCGATATCTGGCTGCCCTTTTGGTTTCGGGCAGTTTTTTTGTGTCTTCAATTTGCTTGGTTTGGTGGTTCCCTGGATTCTGGCAGGGGTTTCCATGGAGGGCATGCTTGAAAGCTATAGGTTTTAAGGTTTATGGTTTGGGTTGATTTCCGCCACCACCCCCTCGGCCTCAGCTAGCTGCCCTGTCCTAAACCCTGAACTCTAAACTGTCTTCCCGCAACCGATTTCCAGTGGACGAGCCAAGGTTGAAGTAAATTTAATTTGCTTGGGCGGCGGGCCCAACATGTAGTACAGAGGCCTTAATAATTGCCTATACTGTTTTGGGGGTTCTTTATTTTAACTATAGTAAAATGCACCAACCGCATTCAATTACTAAGGCCCTAACATGTTTAGGTTTTATGGGCTCCATCCACGGCACGAAAGGCGTTTCGTATCTATCGACTGCAAGGTCCATGATCGCGTTTCCACACTCTGTTGGACTTTCCTGTGGGTTTCTGACGGAGAACACCCAGTCGTTTCGACCGGCAATATAGCGGAACAATTGCCAATACTACTCCCAAAGAGCGCCTTTTTATGTTATTTATACCATAATGTACCCTGAAACCCTATTCCCCCACATAGTACGTGGGTCGAATGCTTTAGTGAGTCGTCCTTGCTCCTTGCAGGACGGGCGAGCCAGGCCTTCACGGCTTTGACCACTTAAAACTGCTCTGTGATTGAACCTTTGTGCTGTTAAATTTAGGGGTTAGGGGTTAGGGTTTATAGGGGACTTCAGAAGTTTTGCTTGTGTTCGGCAGGATTACGATGCTGAGCTCTGCTGCCGACCGGGCACAAGAGTTTGGTGGCAGGAGGGCCGCCTGACTGGCATGTGCCTGCAGTTGCTTGTCACTTTTTGGGCCTTAGTTTGTTACGATAACACGTTTAAGAAGCGCTAAAACTTAGGCAGTCGTTGTTCATCATAGTTGTGGGATGGGAGCACTCCATGGCCTGCGCTGTTTCAGTGTCAGGGTTCAGCTCAGCTAGGCAGGTATAGAGGTGTGCGAAGACTACAGATGTGTAGCTCGCAGTCCGGCTGGACCGAGCTGTAGGACTGTAGGACTGGCCAGGTTTAGGGTTTAGGGCGAATGGCATTCGTCTAGTTTCAGGGTCCACCATGTTCAGAGCATGTTGCTTGTGGGTCGAGCCCTAAACCCTATAATTCTGCCTGAAGCACTGCTGCACAAAACCCTATATACCTTGTTTCGGTTCGTTCTCACGATGTCCCTATCCATTCGCTTCAAAAGGTTACAGGTAAAACCTTTACAGTTCGAAATTCAAGGCTGAGCTAGCCCTATGAATGTGCCTTTGCAGTATGTACTTAGGCCTTAAAGTACCTCTATAGGCACCTCTTTAAGGCCTCTGTATATATATATGTATATGCATGTATGTATATATATATATATATATTGTATAGGTACATGGAGCCTTAGAGCAGGGGGCCCGTGCTGCTCAGGCCTCGAGGTTACGCGTGCCGTGGTTGCAGGCCCGTCGGAGACGCACGCAACGGCCACAACGCCGCCAGACAGCAGAGTTTAGTAGTTGTAATCCTAAACCCGAAACCCTAAACCCTATACCAGGACTTAATCAGAGAAGGCCATAATGAAGAGTTCGGGCTAAAGTTGGGGTTGCAGTATATAAGCCTGTCTTGTCTTGTATGGAGTCGAACGACCGTTTCCAGTAGCAACCTTAAGGCTGCTATCTATCCGACAAATGCTGTATTGTTTTTGCCCTTACCCTTTAGCTGGCAAGCCTATTTTGTTTCGAGGCTTCTTCGAGGTGTCGTCCGGGGCCGTAGATAGGTTATAGAGGGATCTGCCATGTTGCGATCTTGTGAAGCGAACACTTGTCAATATGCTCTTGCAGAGTTCTTGATATCCGTGCATACATATGAACACACCCATGCACGCACACAGACCTACCTGCCTGCCTGCCTTCCTACCTACCTACGTACCAACATGCATGCTCACACACATACATACACACGTACATACATACATGCATACTTGGATACCTACGTACATCATTACATACACACCCCATACTTACAGACACACACACACACACGTAAACACGGACGTGCATACAAACACATACATATATAAATACATGCATACATACATACACATACGCACACACACACACACACACACACGCATGGCGAAGGAAGGAAGGCCTAGACAGGTCAGATGAATCAGCTTTCATGCCAAGGCACATACACAGCAACCCAGCAACAGACAATGCTACTTGTAACAATGGGTTGCCGAGAGAGGTCGGAGAACATCACTCACTGAACAGATTAGCAAGACAGTCACGCAAGAGATAAACCTTTAAGAGGAAATACCCGCACGTCTACACAACTTTAATGTGCAAGGCACAGATGACCGAAAAGAGAAGACCGCGACACCTGCTGTTCCAAATTCGTTGGCCCTGTCGAAACCAAACAAAGAGAATAAGGACCCTACCAAAATGGGAGCCCGAAGCAAACGCGAAAACTCATTTCTGAGAATGCAAAGTACATGTTCAGGTAGGTGGCAAGTGTCCCAAAAGTGTTTGGAGCAGCGAGGTGGTCAGCACTGCACCGCCTAACAGCACCTCACGCATCCATACATGTATCCATCCACCCGTCAATCCTGTCATGCATCCCTCCATCCATTCATTCATCCACCTACCCATCCATCCATCCATCCATCCATCCATCCGATCATCCGATCATCCAGCTTCGCAGCCCCAAAAAAACGAAACGCACACCCCTGAACTCCAATCCCTTAAACTCCTTCAAGCCTAAACCCAAAACCCAATTCATGCTATGATTATGGGGTTCGGGGGTCAAAAGTCAAAGGGTCTGGGCTCCAGGCTTCTGACGAGTAGCGGCCTCCACCGCACAGTGGACCTGAAGGACGCAACCGGGCCTGCATATGCCCAGAGACTCCAATACCCCTCAATTAAGGAATATTCCTTAAATCGCATTAGGGATCCTACTATAATTTACGGTATATCCCTTACTTAAGGGATATCGGAGTCTCTGGGTGGAGGGCTTGTGGTTCAGGGTTTTGGGTTTCTTCAGGGATTTAGCGGGCTGAAACCCTGGGAAGTCAAGAGGGGTGATGATCTGATTTTGGCGTTTTTCTATTCTTATCGCTACTATTTCTTTAGCTTGATTGTTATTACGGTTGTAGTATTATATATACAAAATGTGGTTTGAATAACGGTCTGACTTACATGTGATTTCGTTGTAACAATATGTCCGCGAGAGTTTGGGTTTTCCGGTTCTACGGCCTCACTGCGAACCCGGCAATGGGCCTGGATGCAAAGAGGGCTTCCGAGTGTATGGTTGAGGTTCAGTTCTACGCCAAACGAAGCTTTTCGAGCATGCTGAGCCTTCACTCTAAAGCCATTAGAACAAACCTTAAACCCCAAACCTTGAAGCCAAAAATCAGGTGTCCATCGCTCTTGCCACGAGCAGCTGCAGCCTGGAGGCTCTCAGACAGTTGTTGTGTCCTGGGGTCTTGGCTTTTGGTGTTTGGATTTAGGATGTTGAGAGCTGTAGAATTATTTCTATGAAGGCTTCGATAGGGTTTCTTTCAACAGTTTATCTTGGTTCTCCCAAGCCTTAATGGATTCGTTGGCTTAGTAGTAGAGTAGGTAACCGTTTATTAACCTTCTTGGGGTAAGGTTAACCTTGACATAGATTGTTTTGGGATACAGGACAAGTAAGTAGGGCTTTGCGTGGCCTGCGCTTTGGAGTTTCATGGGTTTAGGTTCTGGAGCCTTGGGATTTTAAAATTTCAAGCTGCTCTAGGATTTATAGGCATGGGGCTTCCTGGCGATAAAGGTGTATTGTATGGCTTAGAATGAGCTTTTGGTTTGTATATAGCAGGAGCTTGTAGGCTCGTTGTTCGATTTCTTGGGGCTGCTAGCTACTTAGAGGATCATGGGACTTAGTAACTATGGTTATAAATAAGGTAACCATACTTATAATTACTTATAACCCCAATTAAGGTACTTATAACCTTACTTGCTAAGTCCCATGAACCTCCAAGTAGGGTGTAGGTTTGGGTCTTCGGAGCCCACAGAGTCCAATTAAGTGGACCTGAGGGGAGCGGAGGCTTTGAATGTTCTGCCCTGTATGTTTAGGTAGTATCATTAGGGAGACCCCTTAAAGGGTACCCCTTCTGAACCCTACTTCTGGCTCTCTTAAAAGGGACCTTATTGAGAGGGTCTATATCCCCAAGGGTCCCCCTAATCCNTATCATTAGGGAGACCCCTTAAAGGGTACCCCTTCTGAACCCTACTTCTGGCTCTCTTAAAAGGGACCTTATTGAGAGGGTCTATATCCCCAAGGGTCCCCCTAATCCTAACTCCCAATGTTCTAACTTCAATGGTTGGAAGGTGTGGGGGTGGAAAACAAGGGTTGTCCAAAGCGCACGGATTTAAAGAAGAGCGGGAGCAAGAGCATTGAATGTGTAGTGTGAGAGCCATCGCGGCCCGAAGAAAGTATTTCCAACAAATCGTCCCTAGAGTACCCTAATGTAGGAACCTGATTAAGAAACCTTGGGCCTTTATTAGGGTTCCTTTTATGAATCCTACTATTTTGGGGGTTATAGGCCCAGGGTTTCTTAATCAGGTTCCTACATTAACCTCAAGCCCCAAACCCTAACCTGACACCTAAAGCCTGACTTGCAAGCTCTTCCGCCCGCACCTGCACACGAAGGTTCGGCAAAGATTCGGACGGGGGTGTCTTGTGACTCTTGCTACCTATGCTCGTCGAATACTTGGCAACCCGTTAAGGAAGCTGCTAATCCACAGAAACCGCTAAACCCGATCACACAAATCTCTGCATTTGCATCTGTATGCCTTACAATCTACAGTCCCAAAGCTGTGCTTCCTACAAGGCAAAATGACATTGAGTTTAGACACATTCAACTCCGTGCAGCTACATCCCGAAATGTTTCTAAAACTTAAACCCCAAACCCTACGAAACCTTGACTTTGTCATAGTTGGGTAACATTTTACATTTTTATGGGTACTTAAACCCAATAAGGAATAAAACAGAGCATTTTTAATCCTATCTCAGCCACGAACTAGTTGATGCAATTATCCAAACTTTCATCTCCACCCCTGCACCGCTCCTCGCATCCGAAACGCGAAATTGAAGCTAAGCCCTAGCCTAACCTGCCCAAACCTACTTTGTTTTGTAGGTTCCCCAGAATTCCATATCAAGGTAATAAGAGCCTACAAAAGCTGGGTAATTGTAGTTTAAGATTGATGCAATGTGACTCTCTTCCTCGTTTGCCTTTCTGCTTTTGGAGAGGTGGGTGATGTGCTCCGACTCGCTGCGTCGCAGGGGAGCGCAGAGAAGTTTCCTAGCTGGATTCCCTGCAAGGTTTGTTTTAGGTCTATCGGCATCCCTATAGATCCCTTTTATTATGTATCCCTATAGATCCCTTTTTAAAGGAACCGTGGAAGTCCCATGATCCTTTAAGGTAAGGGTTTAGCATTTGGGGTCCCTTGCTTGCGGCTTCAAGTTTCGGAGCTCCGGGTTTAAGGCGTGTGGGTTTGGCAATGTGGGATTTGAGACTCAGGAGTTTAGCACTAGGGTTTGGAATTTTTGAGCTGTCGGATAAGATCCGGATTTCGGGTTCCTGTTGTTTTGGTATTGAGTCGGAATCCATGGGGAACGGAGAAGATTGGCGCAAGCCGAACCCTATAATGCACGAGGCCACCACAGCACACAAACACGCATACACGCATCCCCACAGTATAAATGAAGAGATTGAGAGCCTGAACAACTGGTTGTACCATTCTGTGGGCCTCCTTGTCAACATTCAACCACAACACACCCCAAAACCCCATTCAAAATGTTAAGGCTCCGATACTTAACCCATCTTAACCCCCACCCACCCCATAATACCCTCATATAGTTCCCTTTTATGAAACCCTTAAGAAACTCCAAAAGAAACCTAGTCAGGTTGGGCATGGTGGTGCAAAGTACGCCAATGGATGCCTGCATTCGCTTCCGCCCGCTGGCAGCTGGTAAAGACAACATGCCCAGCTGCGAGGTGGGTAGGGTTTAGGGTGTAGGGTGTAGGGGTTTAGGAATTAGGGGTTATGCGAGGTGAGGAGGGTTGTGGGTGTAGGGTTTTAGGGCTTAGGGTTTCTGCGAGGTGGGGGGGGGGGGGTNGGGTTGTGGTGGTGGGGTGTGGGGGGGGGGGGGGGGTGGTGGGGGTGGGGGTTTTGGGGTTTGTGGTTTGTGGGGGGGGGGGGGGGGGGGTTGGGGTGCAATCTGGGGGCCTTACTATGTAATTCGACTGGCGTTTGGAGATATAGTCTTAGTGTAATTACAAATTACCCTAAGGAATACCTAAGGAAGAGTAGAGAGAAGCGGGGTTCGTGGGTGGCATAAGTGGCGCTGCAAGACTTCAGGAAGGAGATATTACTTTTGTCATCTTACACATACATATACATCCGTAAATCAAATCAGGACTTGAATCGACCCTAAACCCGAAACCCTAAAGCCGTTCTTCGAAACACATGCCTCGCCTGGATTGTCCGAGTGAGCGGCGGAAACCGAAACGGCATGCTGAACAAAGGACCCAAAACCACAGAATCCCTCAGTCCCGAAGCTTTACCAAGTCTGAAGCCCCAGAAGCCCAGAAATGCATCATGCTAGTCGTTGATAAAATAGATATAACTAGTTTCCTTTGCGGTCAATCACCGGGGCACTCCACGTATACAAAAAGTATCTACTCTGGGATCTATATAGATACTAAATGCTTTGCGCTATATGGAGAATCAGGGAAAAGCCCGGTAAGACCCCCAGATACACCCTAAACCCTAAAGCCCATCTGAGATAACGGTGAGCATCCTGGCTTATTCACGTTGGGCAAACCGCGCATGCGAATATTTGCGATTGCAAACATGGGAGTCCCCTTTCTTGCAGAATGAGAACGGTGGTACTTTGCTCCGCAGAGCGAGGTAAAAGACCTGCACCCCGGAGGCGACCGCGTTGGGACTCTCTGTGGATTTTAGACGAAGCACTCTTCTCCGCCATCCCGCTCCTTAAATGCTGCAGGGTGGAAGCTGGTGCCGGATGCCTGACAACTATTGCCGACGAGACTGCATTGTTCGAGTTGCGAGGGTCCACAACCTACAGCGGCCCTCCAAAATCCCCATAAGATAGCAGAGTAGAACACTGAAGAGGACCACCTGTCAACACCTCCCGAATCTCATTAAAGCCCTAGACCCTTTCACCATGTACCTAGTTCAGGGGTTTGGGTTTAGTGGTTTTAGGGTGCAGGGGGTTTAGGGTTCAGGGTTTACTGCTGCGCCCTTGGGGGAGGTACTTGTTCCAGCCAAGAAACCAAGAAGGAAATACATCATTATCATCTTCATCACCATAGAAAAGTCACATTACCTGTGGCCCCGAACTCTACAAAATAGTAGGTTATGACCCCTTCATAAGAAGGTAGAACCCTCAAAACAGCAGGTTTTTGGATCCAAAGGTATATTATAGGGTGTCTATTCCCGACAAAAGCGCGTGATGGAAGAACTCCAGCAGAGCCTGCTTGGTGGAGTTTGGCTGAAGGGTTTGAATATTGATCTAAATTAGGGTTTAGGGTTTAGGGTTTGTCTAAGGTCTCAAGTTTAAGATGGGTCAGCGTGATTACAAACATACACACAGATACATGTATTGCGTGCGTGCAGAAAGTGTGTAATATGCTACTGTCAAGGGTAAGTATATGCTTGTAAAAGTCGAGGGACCATTCAAGCTCTCACAGGTGTGAGCAAGACAGACAAACTGATTGCTAGAGCAATGTATCCTCGAGAAGCTCTACATATAAGCAGTGGCTAAGTTATTCAGTCTGGCGCATGTGGGTTCGGAAGTAGCCTAAACTCCAAACCGTCACGGACACCCCTTTCCCACACCCCCCCGCCCCTTCTCTCCGACACCAAGGGCTCTGGACTTCCAGGCGATGCTGCAGCAACCATTTTTCTGCATCACACACACACGAAGGGTCCTAGATACTATTATGGGGGATACTTCCCTAAATCATAATAGTAATTACTCTTAATAGAAACCCTACATTCTACTATGTAGGTACATTGGACCCTTCGGGACACGCCGCTAGCGTATGTGTGGGTCTTATGGATAATGGACATCAAGCGTCCAAGCTGGAAGTCCCGGACTGTAAATCCCGGCCTTAAGCCCGGAATCCGAAATCGTAAAGCTTGACCTTAAAACATCCGAAGACCCTCAACCCCAACGAACCCTGTAGATACTGGACTTCTGAATTTCTGGCGCGCAGGATGCCATCTTCCCGCAGTCGGAGCGGCTTGTTCTCAATAAGCATGTACAGGGTGCTGCAAGAGCGTTGCGGACTTGGTTCCGGATGCTACTTAGTTCAGACCCCAAAACCGGGCTCGTACTGGGGACCTCTTCGGAAATTCATCACTAGGGTCATAGCAACCGCAACCAGTTAGCGCTCCACTTTCGACACTCATGACCTTGCTTCTCTGGGTTCTTGTTGAAGGATTTAATTCAAGTTACCATAATAAGGATCTATAGTAAATAATGTGGTTTCTTATTGTGGTAATTTAAATTAAACTCCTTATCAAGAACCCAGTCTTGCTACACATGAACAACCCTAGTCCAAATCCTAAACGTTCGTAAGGCTTACATAGCTCAATAGCTCAAACCCGAGCCCGCAGCAATACACCCAAACTCCTTCAACCCCAAACCCTTAAACCCGAGACCCTAAACCCCAAACCCTAAACCCAAAAAGGGCAAAACACCCAAACCCTAAACCTATTGACCCTTACAGGACCCCTTAAAAGAACCCTGAAAGGAGCCTTAAAGCCCTAAATTATAACCTTGAGACTGCCAATGCTCGGCAACCGTTAGGATTCGCAAAATATTTATTTTGTGATTTGGCTGTAAATTGGCTGTGATTTCGGCTGTGATTTTGGCTGTGATTCGCTTACCATCTGTGANAGGATTCGCAAAATATTTATTTTGTGATTTGGCTGTAAATTGGCTGTGATTTCGGCTGTGATTTTGGCTGTGATTCGCTTACCATCTGTGATTCTCTCTGTGATTCTCTCTGTGATTTGGCTGTGATTTGTCGGTGACTCGGCTGTGATTCGGCTGTGACTTTTCTGTGATTTGACTGTGATTTGGGCTGTGCCTTTTCTGTGCTTTTGCTGTGA